>BLSH010098192.1:95918-135923 GCA_018402905.1 Glandirana rugosa | reverse complement strand
TCTCCCTCCCTCTCAGCTGCATTGATCTCTTGTATCATGCCTGCAGTCTGACCGTCTCCTGTATCATGTCTGCTAGAGGTGCACCAAGTGGAAAATTTGCCAATACTATTAGCAATGTGTTTAAGTAAGAGGCTGCAGACATACAAGAGATGGTCACAGACTGCATTTTTCTTATAGCTTTTCTTGCACTAAAGGTGCCAATAATGGCCAACAATAAATTCATATTAATTTAAATTGATATTAAAAGTGGAATATAATACAACTATATATAAAAAATATAAATATTTTGTAACCACTCCAGATGCGCGCTATTGCCGAAGTACGGCTCCAGCGCGGATCTGAAATGCGCGAGCGTGCCCGTGGCTCGGGCGGACTCGATGGCCGCCCGAGACCCGCCGATCTCTTTTAGCAGCCTCAGAACGGGGAACCGCCGATGTAAACACGGCGGTTTTCCGTTCTGTGACAGGGGACATACCAGATCTACTGATCCCTGTCACTGGGATCAGTTAGATCTGTTATGTCCCGGCCAGCCCTGCCCCCCCACAGTTAGAACACACCCAGGGAACATTGTTAACCCCTTCACCGCCAATGACATTTACACAGTAATCAGTGGATATTTAAATTTCTGATCGCTGTATAAATGTCATTGGTCCCATTTCTGCGGCAATATCGCAGTCCCGATAAAAATCACTGATCGTCGCCATTACTAGTAAAAAAAATAAAATAATAAAAACGCCATAAATCAATTCCCAGTTTGTAGACGCGATAACTTTTGCGCAAACCAATCAATATACGCCGATTGCGATTTTTTTTTTTTTTTTTTTTTTTTTTACCAAAAATATGTAGAAGAATATATATCGGCCAAAACTGATGAATAATTTTTTTTAATGGATTTGTACTTTAGCAAAAAGTAAAAAATATTGTTCTTTTTTGCAAAATTGTCGCTCATTTTTTGTTTATAGCGGCGATCAGAAATGACGCAGAGGTGATCAAATACCACCAAAAGAAAGCTCTATTTGTGGGGGAAAAAAGGACGCAAATTTTATTTGGGTACAACGTCGCACGACCGCGCAATTGTCATTCAAAATGCGACAGCGCTTGGTCTGGGCAGAAGTGCCCAGTAAAAAAGTGATTAAAAACCCATTTTCGGTTTCTGTTTTTGGCCTAGTGCATCCATTTTCGGTATCGGTTTCGACACCAAAATTTCCATTCGTTGCACCACTAGTTACAAACCAACTGTTCTTGGTCTCTCCCATGCCTGTTCAAAAGTGCTAAGCTCCTCCCCAATACTTCCTGTTCCTCTGCTTAGTTCCTAAACCAATCCAACTGGTTTATTTGTATATCAGTGGGGAGGGCCTAGCTTATTAACTACCTAAGGACCAATCCTCTTTTTGAGATTCGGTGTTTACAAGTTAAAATCTTTATTTTTTTTTTTGCTAGAAAATTACTTAAAACCCCCAAACATTTTATATATATATATATATATATATATATATATATATATATATATATTATTTATTTATTTTTTTTCTAACACCCTAGAGAATAAAATGGCGGTTGTTGGAATACTATTAACACCTTAAAAAAAAGAAAAAAAAAAAACCTTTTCGGAGTTAAAAAATAAGACAACAGTAAAGTTAGCCCAATTTTTTCCCATATTGTGAAAGATAATGTTACACCGCGTAAATTGATACCCAACATGTCACGCTTCAAAATTGCACCCACTCGTGGAGTGGCGACAAATTTGGCACTTAAAAATATCCATTGGCGATGTTTAAAAATTTCGACAGGTTACCAGTTTTAGGTTAGAGGAGGTCTACTGCTAAAATTATTGCTCTCAATCTAAGGATCACGGCGATACCTCACGTGTAGTTTGAACACACTTTTCATAAGTGGGCAGGATTTATGTATGCGTTCTCTTCTGCGCGTGAGGTCGGCGGGACTGGACGCTTTGACATTTTTTATTTTTTTTTATTTTACTTTTTGTTTTTCATTTTTACACTGTTCTTTTATAAAAAAAAATGTGATCACTTTTATTCCTATTACAAGTAATGTAAACCTACCTTGTAATAGAAAAAGGGCCTCTTAAATATGAGATCTGAAGTCAAAAAGACCTCAGCTCTCATATTTACACTAAAATGCATCGGGGTTATAGTAGCTATCTGCTACCATAGCAACGGTATTCCACGGCAAAGTACCGCCGTATAATGACAGCAGGTGGTCCGGAAGTGGTTAACACAGCACATGATCTTCAAAATCTAACTATGCAATCGAACTTAAAGCGGAGTTCCACCCAAAAGTGGAACTTCCGCTTTAAGTCCTCCTCCCCAGCTCTGGATGCTGAAACTAAGCTTTTGGGGAGGAGAGGGGGTGGGGATACCCAATTTTTTTTTCGTGTACTTCCGCTCCGGTCGCCTTAGGGTTTCGGAAGTGGAAAGTCTCCTTCCCCCTCCCTCCCGAAGTCTTCTGGGACAGCTCCTAGAAATCTTCGGCACCAATCACAAAGCGCAGCGCCGCTCGCGCAGTGTGCGCCTGGCCGTAAAGCCGCGGCCGGGTGCCCACAGTAGCAATGCCGGGGAAGGGGAGAGGAGCGAGGCTCCGTACGGCTCCATCCCTGCACCGTGGGACAGGTGAGTTTAAAGTCAACAGATACACTTTTAGCTGCTGACTTTTAATAAACATTGGGAAAGGGTGGAACTCTGCTTTAACAAATACATTTGCTATAAAATCACCTTCTGTGCTCTTTACTACCTGAAAAAGCAGCCAAATACTTACCTGTAACCCAGAGCAGTCTGCTTCCAGGTCCACCGTTTCCTCGCTGCTTTTCTGTACATTCAAAGCAGCCAGAGCAGCCAATCACCTTTTTCGCACAGATCCTTCCCTTTGCTGTAGAGGAATGGCATAGGTAGCTGGAAAGCAGTAGGCCAGACTAACCCAGAAGGAGACCACTGTGGATAAGCAGGTAGGTATTTGGTTGCCCTTTAGTATTTTTTTTTTTTTTTTTTTTTTTTCAGATTGGCAGCATGGGACGCAAGCATACCTAAAGTTAGCTGAACGCCAGACACAAAAACATTCATAAAAACCCCAGTAACTACAAATTATATAAATCCCCTTTGTGTGCTAGATGTCTTTGCACACAAAGACATTACCTTGTAAAAGTACAGATCATGTTATCATTGTGTGGCACGTAGCCTGTGCAAAGAGCAGAACTGTGGGTGGATGAGTGAAGCTACAGGTGGGTGTGGGCTGTATTAATACAAGATCGGTCACTCTGCACTAGGAGAGAGTAGTGACCTGTCATTACAAGAAACTCCTAAACATAGGCAAAGTTCAGGAGTGATTTCTAGCTGGATTGCTACAGAGGACACAAAGATTCAAGTAGGAATAAACAACATGTTTCTTGTATATAGACAATAATTGTTTAGCCCAGGTTTCTGCTTTAGGGGCCAGTTTAGCTTGCAATGTAGCTCCCATCCACCCAGTCACTTCACTCATTCATGTATTGCACTGTTTTTATTCTGACCTTTATTCAACAGATTGATGGCTCCACCTTGAGAACACTGTGTCTTCAACATGGTCCACTGATAACATTCCATCTGAACCTCACTCAAGGCAATGCAGTGGTCAGGTACAGCTCAAAGGAGGAGGCTGCCAAGGCACAGAAGTCTCTACATATGTAAGCTGTTATTTAATATATATCTATGCATCTTTTTTATTGCAATTTCTATATTTATCTTGCCTAGTGAATCATTAAAGTGATTTTAAAGTGTCATTTTTTTTTTCTTCCTATAAAAATAACAAACATGTTTTCTCTTTCGTTCGTCGACAGGCACAGCAACTCTTAGGACCAAGTGGGTTATACTGCCCTCTTCAGGAGTTTACTAGGCAGAACAGGCAGTTCTAACAGCAAAAAAGAACAGTAACAGACACAGCCCCTCCCAGGGGGCAATCCCCACTGGCAGATAAACCCACACCCAGCTCTGCTGGACAGCAGCAGCAGGCGGCTCTTCTCTGGTCGGGTGGTGAGTCCCCCTGGGGTGCCCCCTGTGACAAGCCTGGCGCAGCTGTGTGGTGGGGGGTGCAGTGGTCTCCTGGCAATAGGCCTCTTTTTTTTTTTTTTTCTGGGGCGGCCAGGGTGGGTGACAGTGTGGCAGCCGAGGCGGATGCTTCCCCACCGGACCTCTCGGTGTCTGCAGCCAGCATTTCAGGGGCCCCTTCCCTTGTAGACGCCATTAACACGGTTCCGGAGACATTGGTCTCCCGGGTAGAGTCCCTTGCCCCCCCTTCTTCTGGGGAGGACTTGGACCCCGAGGGGGGCTCCTCCATTGCGGGGACCCCCCTTCAGCTGTCGAACGGCGAGATCCCAGACGCCCCTGATAGCGGTGATGAGTCTGAGGCGGCCGCTGCTGCGCACAAGAAGGCTCTTGTAGACTCTCTGATCACCTCAGTGCGTGAGACCCTGCAACTGGAAGAAGCAGCGGGACCCTCTCAGGGGGTGCCCGTCCCCTTTGGGTCCCATGGACTAAGCCCATCGGCCAAGGTTTTTTTCCAAATGTGCATAAGTTTGTTTATAGGGACTGGGCTCGGCCCCTGAGCTCCTTCCCCATACCGAAGCGTTTCGCTGTGCGTCATCCCTTTGGGGATAGCTTATTGAAAAAGTGGGCATCACCTCCCGTGGTTGATCCCCCGCATCCCGTCTGAGTAAGGTGACCACCATCCCGGTGGAAGGCACGCCGTCCTTTAAGGACCCGGCTGACAGGAAGGCTGAAGCTTACGTCAGATCCCGATTTGCTCTATCGGGGTCTGCCGTGCGGCCCATTGTGGCCCCTGCGCTGGTGTTGCAAATGCGCACAGTGTGGGCGAAGCTGCTACACAGAGAGTTGTGTAAGATCTCATGGGAGGGAAGGGCACCTTTCTCCCGGAGTCTAGGAGGAGTTCGGACTCGCCGACAGGGCCCCTCCTTTCCGGCCCATAGGCGGCCTTTTTGTCCCTTCTGTTCCTCGGGCAAGGGTTCACAGTCCACTAAGGCCCCCGCGGGTGGTCAGAAGCGTTCCTGGCCGCGTAAGCGCCTCAAGCCAGAGGACAAGGCTCCTCCGCATGAAGGGTTGCCCGGTGTTCGGGTGGGGGGACGTCTCCTGGGGTTTGCAGACAGGTGGTCATCTCACGTCTTGGACCGCTGGGTGCTCGAGGTGGTCTCCTCAGGGTACAGCATAGAATTCCGTTCCCGCCCCCCAGACAGGTTCTTTGCCTCCAACCTGCAGCTGCCTGCGGGCCCTGTTCGGGGCTGTGCAGGACCTGCTGGGTCAAGGGGTGATTGTTCCCATTCCACGGGCGGAGCATTCCCAAGGGTTTTATTCCAACTTTTTCGTGGTTTCCAAGTAGGACGGGGTTCGTCCCATCCTGGACATGAAGGACCTCAACAAGTTTGTGTGGGTCCGCCAGTTTCGGATGGAGTCGGTCTGCTCGGTAGTGGCGGCCTCTGCACCAGGGCGATTTCCTGGCCTCCTTCGATATCAAGGATGCGTACCTGCATGTTCCCATCTGCGCCCAGCACCAGCGCTTCCTACGCTTTGCGGTTGGGGAGGATCACGACCAGTTTGTGGCCCTCCCGTTTGGCCTGGCATCAGCGCCTCGGTTTTGCACCAATCACCAGTTTTCACTGCTTGCCCCGGTTCTGGCTCTGCTGAGGCAGAGGGGCATTGCGGTGGTAGCGTATCTGGATGACCACCTCCTGCGAGCGGAGTCGGCTCCAGCGCTCAGGGACAATGTGACAATCACCCTGCACACTCTGCAGGAGTTCGGATGGACGATCAACCTCCCGAAGTCGGTTCTGATTACGTCTCACCGCCTGGAATATCTGGTGTTGATCCTGGATGCAGCCCAGGCGAAGGTTTTCCTTCCGCCAACCAAGCGGCGGACACTTCAGTCGGCGGTTCGGTTCCCTGCTGTCCCAGAAATGGGGTCCTGGGCCTAATGGTAGCCTCCTTTGAGGCGGTCCCTTATGCTCAGTATTACACCCAGGTTCTGCAACGTGAGATTCTCCTGAGAGGGGACAGGTCCCCATCTTCCTTGGATCGGGTGGTCAGGATGGACCACCAAGTAAGGGCTGCAGTCCCCGGCTCTCGGTCGCGGAAGTCCTTCCTCCCCTTCACTGGTCAGTGATCACAACGGACGCCAGCCGAAAATTAGCAGGCGGACTATCTCATTCGTCAGCGTCTGCACCAGGGAGAGTGGTCCCTGTACCCGGATGTGTTTCATCAGTTTTGTCTGATATGGGGTGTCCCGGACATGGACTGACTAGCGTCCCTTCTCAATCGGAAGGTGCGGACCTTCGTGAGCAGGACATGGGACCCACTGGCGGTCGTGGCAGATGCTCTTGTAGCTCCGTGGGCTCGGTATCGGCTCATCTATGCCTTTCCTCCTCTGAAACTGCTTCTGTGCAGAATAGAAGCGGAGGATATCCCGACCATTCTGATAGCTCCGGATAGCCACGGCGTCCTTGGTACGCAGACGTGGTATGGATTGTGGTGGACGTTCCCTGGCGGCTCCCGCTTCGTGAGGATCTTCTGTCCCAGGGACCCATCCTGCTTTACCCTCTCTGGCTTTAACGGCCTGGCTATTGAATCCCAGATCGAGGGGTCTCGGACGTGGTGATTCATACCATGTTGAAGGCTTGTAAGGCCACTTCACGTACGATTTACCACCCCACCTGGAAGGCTTCCATCGCCTGGTTCCTTCTCGGGTTCTGGCCTTCCTGTAGAAGGGCCTCGACCAGAAACTGGCGTTGAGCACTATCAAGTTTCAGGTTTCTGCTCTGGTGATCTTTTTTCAGCGTCCTTTGGTGACTCATTCATTGATTCGTACTTTCATGCAGGGGGTTCTGCATGTCGCCCCCCAGGCACGGTCGCCTTTGACACCATGGGACCTCAATTTGGTCCTCTGTGCTTCAGAAGCCGCCTTTTGTGAATATCCAGGAAATCTCTCTGCAGTTGCTTTTGCAGGTAGTGGCTTTCCTGATGGCTATCGCATCTGCCCAAAGGGTGTCTGAGTTGGCGGCTGTGTCTTGTAGGTCTCCTTATCTGGTCCTACATAAGGATAAGGCGGCTTGCTCCCATCACCTTCTTTTTTTGCCAAGGGTGGTGTCATCTTTCCACATCAATGAGGACATTATCCTTCCTTCGCCTGGCCCGCGCCCGTCTCACCCTAAGGAGGTCGCTTTGTACTTCCTGGATGTTGTTCGGGCCTTGCGGGTGCATCTGGCGTCCACAGCCTCCTTTTCGGAGGTCAGACGCTCTTTTTGTCATGGTGGATGGCCCACGCAAAGGTTTGGCGGCCTCGACGGCCACTATCTCACGTTGGATTAGACAGACGGTGTCCCGTGCCTATGCTGTTTTGGGGTCTGGAGCCTCTTTCCGGTTACGGCTCACTCTTGGCAATTAGCACTTCCTGGGCTTTTCGACATCAGGCATCTGTGTCTAAAGTGTGCAAGGCGTCTACTTGGACCTCTGTGCACGCCTTCTCACAGTTTTACAAAGTTGATATTTGTAGCATCCTCAGATGCTGCGTTTGGCCGCAAAGTTTTGCAGGCAGCCGTGTCAGACACGTGTGGTTCCTCACTGAGGGTTCAGTTGGTAATTCTGTTGTTGTTCTGTTACCCACCCCTCATTTTTGGCACTGCTTTTGGACGTCCAACTTATTCCTAAGCGTTGCTGTGCTTGTCGACGAACGAAAGAGAAAACTGGATTTTTTTTTGACTTACCATAAAATCCCTTTCTCTGAGTTCGTCGACAGGCACCGCACCCACCCCTCTGATGTTGCACTGCTTGTTACGAACTGAGCTAGCAGAGCTGGGTGTGGGCTTATCTGCCAGTGGGGACTGCCCCCTGGGAGGGGCTGTGTCTGTTACTGTTTTTTTTTGCTGTTAGAACTGCCTGTTCTGCCTAGTAAACTCCTGAAGAGGGCAGTATAACCCACTTAGTTGCTGTGCCTGTCGACGAACTCAGAGAAAGGGATTTTTACGGTAAGTCAAAAAATCCTGTTATTCTTGCCTGCTCTGTTGCAGTGGATTTGGACAGAGCAGCCTGGATCCTCCTCTTCTCGGGTCCCTCTTCTGTGATTCTGGCCCCTCCCTCCTGTTGAGTGCCCCCACAGCAAGCAGCTTGCTGTGGGGGCACCTGAACCAAGTCACAGCTTCCTGTGTCCATTTAGACACAGAGCCCCGGCCCCGCTCCCTGTTTCCCTGATTGGCTAGCTGACTTTAATTGGTGGCAGCCAATGGCGCCACTGCTGTGTCTCAGCCAATCAGTAGGGAGAGTCTCAGATGGCTAAGACACTCGCGGACATCACTGGACAGAGACCTCACGTAAAAACCTCTGCCTTTTACAACTCCTTTTAAGCATTTGATGTTTTGCACAGTTTTTTTTTTTGTTTTTTTTTTTGGGGGGGGGGTCTTTTTATGTTATGTTTCACTCTTTGCTGTAAATTTTTACCTAAGCAACATTTTCTCTATATTAACATAATAAATAGGCAGATTAAGCAGCCACTTCTATATATTTTTCTTTGAAATATGGCATCTGTGGTTGTCCATTTTCATTGCAATGCACCTCAGCTTATTAATTATTCATTCAATGATATTTAATCAGAATGTATAAATTTATTTTCTTGATTTGCTTACTTTTATTCTTTTATTTTTCCTTTCGTATAGGTGTGTCCTAGGTAACACTACTATCCTGGCAGAATTCGCTGGCGAAGAAGAAGTAAACCGTTTCTTGGCACAAGGGCAGCCTATGCCTCCCACTTCCAGTTGGCAGTCTAACACTGGGAATAGTCAGCCCCGGCTGGGTGGTAACGGAGGCTCACACACCTTGGTTCGCAATGATGCTGCTCACTGGAATCCTTCTTGTTTGAGTGCCAAGGGAGGCAATGATCTTCTGTGGGGAGGAGTCCCACAGTATTCCAGCAGCTTGTGGGGCCCACCTGGATCGGATGATGCCAGGATCATTCGCAGTCCAACACCTCTCAATACTCTGTTACCAGGAGATTTGCTGAGCGGGGAATCCATTTGAAAGAAAATTTGGACATTGGTCCTATAAATTTAATAATCATCAGCACTAAATGAAAAACTTCAAGACAAATAATATCCAATCTTTCCAGTCCATGATCTGTGAGGAATTCAACTTCTTCAGGCCCCATGTCTTCTCTCCATGCAGTATCTTTTCCTGGTCATCCTCCCTACTGCACCCTTGAGAACTGTTCCAAGTAACAGTATGGGATTGTGGGAGGGATGGGAAAGGAAGGGTTGAGGAGAGAGGTGAAGAGTCACTTAGTAGATGTGGTCAAGCTGTTTTTTTTATGTTTTTAAAGTGTTCAAAGAGTTTAAAAAAAAAAAAATGATCAACGCTGCTTCTGCTGGGACTATAACGCAAGGGCACTTTCATTTGACAGGAATGAAGAGGGTTAGTTTGGGGGCAAGGGGAATAGGGGATGGGAGTAACAAAATAAAAAGCCTATTTTGAAATAAGCCTTGGACTTATATGCACATCAGACAGAGCCCATCAAATGGGGAGCAGCAGCAAGCTCTGCGTATTCCGGCAGTTCTGTATACGCACTTAGGTGGATTAGTATTGATACAGAAACCAAGGAAGGATGGCTCTAGTTTGATTACCCCATGGATCTGCCTATGCACATAACTTTTTTCCAGAGCCTCTGCTCCTGTCGTAGTTCCTTTCTTTTTCCATTTTTTTTTCCTTTTTTTTTGCTCTCTATTCTAAATATCTGGATCCCTGCAAAACATTCAGAAGAACCATATCAGCTGTTGGATTTACTTGAAAACAGCAGATCTACACCATATAATGGAATTTTATTTGGGAATTTGGCTTGTATCCAACCCTGATTGTCCACGTTTTATGCAATTGCAAAGAGACACATCAAATTGTATCCATATGGAAGAGGAAGAATTATGAAAAATGGGTGCACGGAAAAATGAATAACGAAACAAGTCTTTCCTTTTTTCTAATATCTCCTTTATGCCTTTACAACCATCTAAAGTCCATCCCTGTGTGCACTTACACAGAAACAAACATTTCTCTCTTACTTTAAAGTACCTTACTTCCATTTTACTACATTTTGTCCTCTTTTTAACTTTGCACTGAAATTTTAACTCCTCATCCAGACCTTGCAGTTAACCCAACTGAATAGAAAATTGAAAGAAATGTATGAAGAGAGAGAGTGCTAACACGTATCTATGTTTACTCAAGGACTTATTTGTGAAGAAAAAAAAAAAACATTTACCTTGTGCTTATGTCTGAAGAAAAAGAAAAAAAAACAAAAAAAAAAACTTACAAATGTTTGTATACCTTTCCATTGATTCATCATTGGGAAGTAATGCATATTACTGGAGACTTGCATCTATTTGTGGTAGCTTGCTGTAGCTCATGGACTATAAAAGCTAGGCGGTTGCCACAAGCAGAAACCCATAAAGCAACACTGCATCTTATGCAGGTTTTGAACTGCATCTAATAGCAGATGCCAGTCTTGGCTCTAACCTGTTTACAAAACTTTTTATTTCGAAATCTTCTCATTTTCTGCTTTTCTCCAAAAATAAGTAAAATGAAAACGTAAAAAAAGAAAAAAAAAACAGCAAAACTATAAAAAACTGAAAACAAAAAAATCTTCCATCGAAATTGAAAAAAAAAAAAAAATCTATTTTCAAATTTTAAATAGAAATTCCTTTACACCTCGGGGAAAGTACCAGTGTTTTATTAAAAAATAACTTTAGCCATTATTGTGCAACATTTTAATTTTTTTTCCCTTTTTTATATTTTACATTTTTGTCAAACATTTCTTTTCATCGATAAGCGAAAATTTAAAACTTTTTTTTTTTTTTAGTCACAATCTTGCACATCGTGGACATCTTTCTCAGGAAAATTTGACATTTCCAGAGGAGTAGAACGCCACAAAACCATTTCATTGTATTTTTATGAAAAATAAAAAATAAATAAAAAAAATAAATAAACTGAAAAGAGATTATCCAACTCCAGGCACTGAAAACTTAAGGGGGAAGAATTGAAAACGTAACAGAGGAAGACAAACAATTCCTGTTTGTAGCAGTTACATATTTACCAAATAATGGACTTGAAATGTTTCAAGA
The DNA here is from genome assembly GCA_018402905.1 of Glandirana rugosa. Lineage (NCBI taxonomy): Eukaryota > Metazoa > Chordata > Amphibia > Anura > Ranidae > Glandirana > Glandirana rugosa. The sequence goes on along the minus strand of BLSH010098192.1, from coordinate 124,774 downwards.
GTGCTTTATATGTTATACAAAAACAAAAAAAAAAAAAAAGAAATATTGCTTTATGTTGAAACACAAACCGTGATTTTCCTGGGTCTCTGTTAAGGAAATAGAACAAGATACCTTTCCGCAAGCTGATGGGATAAACATTGTTCAGACAGACATCGCCTGTAACTTCAAAGAATTTGTATATTTCCTGTTCCTTCTTGACTCTTTTGGGGGTGCATCCTGGTCTTACTGAAATAAGAGGGCAGGATAGACTTGAAAGGGGGGATAGGTATTGAATTTTTATCATCTGTGTGGGTTGGATCTCTGCTTCAGCTGGTGTCAGACCTCTCTGCGAGAATGGCCCATGAATTGTTCTGCCTTGTGGGTTGTTGCAGCAGGGATGGTTTTAAATGCCTTCAGTACCAGCTGGGCCTCAATCCATTGAGGTACTGGAGCAATTTTTTTTTTGGATCCTGATCTATGCACAAGCCAAGTCTGAGACAGGAGCTACAATTCGCTGTGGTTTATTTGGTTTTTGAAACCAGAGATTTTTTTTTTCCTTTACAACTATAGAACGCCCCTTTTCTTGCTCTTCTGGCAAAGCAGACGGGGAATTACTTCAGACAGTACGACCTGTGTATTTGAACTCCAGTTTCTGTGTGTTGCGGGAGGGATCTTTTAATCAATAATATGTTATGTGTTATTTCATAATGCTACCTCTGTCTGCCATACACTGCCCTTGGATGGGCAGGAAAACAGACTGTGACATGGGAGGGCACAGCCCCTCTTTCATCTTCAGAGTTAAAATTTGTCTGTTACAGGCACTGGGACAATCCTTAATATTTGGACACCCCAAGTGGGTCATTGGTTTTGTGTTTAGTTTTAAAAAAAAATTTTTTCCTTTTTTTTTTTTTTATTTTTTTTAACTTGGCTGTCTGAGTGACCAGTAACACATGTGCATTATGTTGCTGATATTTCTAGCACATAGCTGTGCTATTTTTTTTTTTTTTTTCTCTTTTTTTTGCACGCGAGATGGAGGAACAGTTCTAAATGGTTTACAAACACAATAAGAGTAGGGACTGATAAAGTTTCTTTCTGTGAAGAATGTTGTTTTCATTCACTTCTTTTGGATGCAAAATTGTCCCAAAGATATATTAAAAAAAAAAAAAAAAAAGAAAACAATTCTGCTCAAAATTTTGCCCTTTAACGCTTTAGCTGCAAAAAAGGGTTAAATGCTAATACACATGTTCTACTGTACAGGGCAGGCAGCAAGATGTAAGCACACCAGGGGTGCACCATACTGATTGTGTAGGAGCAAATGCTAAAATGTGACATCAACCTGCAGTTCCTCTTTAATCTGCAAACGTCTGCAGGAATTCTTTAGGAAGAACAGGAAACTAGATTTTTTTTTTTTCGATGCTCTACTCTGGTAAGAGCAGGTGTTGTAAAGCTATCCATTTTTCTGGCAGAGTGTTCTACAAGAGTGTTTCTCCAGTCCTTGGTGGCTGCTGATAGTGCTCATGTTCCAGATCTCTTTACAGAAACATGACAATGCTGGCCATGCAGGTAACAATAATCACAGACTTGATTGTTTAAATTTAATTTTTTTTTTTGTTTAAAAAAAAAAAAAGATTGCAAGATGCAATAAAGATCAGCTTGGTTGAAATAGATTTTCCAGAGAAGTCAAATGTTTATTGAAAAAAAAAAATGTTTCTAGAATAAATCGCCAAATAAGAGTACTCTTATACCTCTTAGAAGTTTTAATTTGGAATAGCTGTTATGTGTTGCGTGTATGGGCATCATAAATGAACTTCTTTTAATCTGTTACATATTATCAAAACTGTACTTTTTCTTTTGGAAGATGAGCATGGTCGCCCACCAGGGAATGGAATTAAAAACACCGACCTACAACTTTGCTGTTAGATTGCCTCCTGACAGGAGAGATGTTAAATAGCACTTTGTCATGTAGTGTGGGGAGTAAAAAAAAATAAAAGAATGCAAAAATGCCACTTCACAGCAATTCCCTCTTCAGAAGAGTACATGGTTTGACACCTTCAGATGCTCATAGAGCCTTATATGGTACTTCTTGCTGAATGGGGGAGAGGTCTGTGTGTAGTCAACATATGAACATTTCTTCCATGTGAAAATATTTCTATAAATATATATATAAAGAATATATATATATGATATTGAAGGACACAGGCATCTCTCCAAATATGCTATTGAATAAAATGTGTTTTTGTGGTGTGTGTTTTTCATTTTGTTTTTATTATGTTGGCATTTTACGATGTCTGAAACTAAAATTTAAGGACAAGAAAATGTTGTGGCTTATGTTTTTTTTTTTCTCTCCTAGAATGTGTTTGTTAATGAATTGCACCAAAAGACGCTTTGAAAATGTTAAAGCTTCTTAAAACTTAATAAACTGCGGTTTTGTTTGTATTTGCCTGTTGAAAGATGATGTGCTGTGCTATATCGGTTAACCTGGATACATACAATGTGAGATGATGGGATGTGTTGGGGCTATAAATACAAAACATTGAAGATGATCCAAGTGATCGTAAGGCTCTTTTCATAAATTCTGAGACCTATAATAGGTTGCCATTTTTATTTAATCTGTAGTGAGATTTCTTTTTAAATTATAAAACTGCCGTGTCTACCCCTCATTGTTAGTAATTATTGCCTGTCCTGACAAATCAGACTTTCTACATAGGGTACTATGCCCCACCTATGACTTGCCCAATTTCCAATCAACAATACCTTTTGTGAAGAACAACTCTGCTGATAAGGTATGTTGGTGAAGTCACTGATACAAACTGCATATACATGTACACAGACTATATATACATGGAACTGCCACACAGCAAATAAGTGGAATGCATTATTCACATAACATAGCATACAAATGTTTATAGCATACTGCATTGGCATCTCCTTTTCTTGTAGTACTAAAACTCCTCTTTCCCTAAGCGTCGTTCAGGACAGCACTTTGAGAGGTGGCTCCTCCCTCGCAAAACCAGGAAACACCCACTACCACTTTTTAAAGGAGGCATCTCCACTTCTCAATCAGTTTTTGTGTTTCCTCCAGCAGAGGACCACCTAAGGTGGGGTCAGGTCTATAAGGTACTATCCTGAGAGGCCAGGGCTCCCTGTCCACCTTACCTTCTTTCTTTTTTTCAGCAGAGTCCTCCCTCCCACATCGTTGGCACAGGCAAGCTGAAGTGGGCTCCCTCTCCCCTCCTTGTTTGCTCAGGGAGACTGAGCACTGTTCTATGGTTCCACTGCTCCCAGGCAACGGCAGGCCGCCGCGGTCCTTTTTTTTGTATTTCCCGCCGCTGGACAAAACGCCACTGCCATGTTTCTGGTGGCTAGTAGTGACTCAGCCCCGCCGGAAGTGAGACATCCGGAAAGGGGGCGATGCCATAGAGCGGGCGCGTGGCGTTGTGAATAAGAGGGGAGGAGCGGAGCTGGTGCTTATTTCTGGTTCCGGTCCAGCGCAGTGGCACTTTTGAATTCTAAAACCAGTTGTTCAGGCACAGTAATGACGCCAGAACCGGAATGGAAGCAACGGCTGCGGCGTGTGGGACAGGCACCAGCAAGGCCCAGGTAAGGGGGTGGAGAGCCTCTAAACCCTGTGTTGCTGTATCTCTGTCACTTTTTTCACCCTGGTGCTGGGGGCCTGTCAGGGCACATAAAGGTGGTTTTCTGTTACTTTACTGTGCACCTGGGATGAGCCTGTTAGAGGGCGGCTGACTTATTGCTATGGTCTGTATCTTTTTTGTCTCTTTTTGGCAGGCTAAGACCTCTGACCAACTGGCAAAAAGGAAGTGTCCATCATGCAAAGCAGAGGGATGGAAGAAAGCTTTATGCAAATTCTGTATTGATGCATTGGTTAAAGAAGAATCCTCTTCCGCATGCAGCGATATAATCGCATCAGTAAAAAGAGTTAGACGCAACAATTCAGTCCTTCCGCTCCTCAGTTGCAGGACCATCCAAAAGTCAGCCTCTGGTTCCTCTCAGAGCTCACTTTTAATCCCAGCGGGGGAGGCTGAGGAGGGTTCTCCTACCCCTGGGGGCTTATCCCCTTCTCATGCAAGAGACTATTCTAATGATGAGGAGGAGGAGGAGTCAGAGCAGACCCTCAAGATATAAGCTTACTTTAGAGCAGGTGGATGCTCTATTAAAGACTGCACAATACATTGGGGATGGTGGGAGAGAGAAAGGAGTTATCCCTCCATGACTCTATGCAGGACTCTGAGCCCAAGAATTGCACCTTCCCAGTGCACCCGCCTATTTCAGAGACCATTAAAAAAAAATGGGCCGAGCCAGAAAGAAGCCATTCTTTCCTAAGGCGCATAAGAGGCGCTTTCCTTTTGACGAAGACCCTTCAGCTATTGGGAACAAGGTCCCTAGGCTAGATGCAGCTTTTTCGCAAGTATCCAGATCCACAGACTTGGCATTTTAGGATATGGGGATTCTCAAAGAACCCATGGATAAAGAAAAAAAAGACCAGCAGATCAAGTAATGAAATAAAGAAACCTGTGCCAATGGAGATTAGGATAATGACATAACCAGCTGCAACGTTAAAAAGAGTCCTAAGACCACAAGATATAATACACAAAGGAAAAACTTGCGCTTGGTTATGATAAACCTATAGCTATACAATTATGCTGTTACTCACAAAGCTCTAATTATAAACGGCCCAGAAATCAGTCCATGTAATGATTGAGCCAATAAAAACGTTCAGGGATCAATACAGATTCAAAATCCCATTCCCGTGCAAATAAAATGCTTGTGCTCCTTAGATGTAAGTAAAGGTGCTCCAGAGTGCAATATGGGTGCCCCACATGGATGTAAACTCACCCTTTAACATGGACCACCTATTGCTAACGTGGTCAAATGTGCTTGTGGGGTGACCCCTGACGGCCTGTTAGTTCTCTCTGGCTCCTTTAAGATAATTTGCTCCCAGTGTTGGAAATAGAGATAACAAGAAAAAGCCTCATTGCGCAACTCACTTGTAGCAGTTTATTGAAACAATTTAAAAATCATAAAAACAAGTTGTGAACTCACATGCTTCTGGAGCTATACACAATTTACACAGGGATTCGGCCAAACCGACACCTAGAGACGGCGGTTCACATATTTATGGGCTGATTACCCTAATAATCACCTGCAGCACACTCCAGGTCCCAACACTGGGAGAAAGCTATCTTAAAGGAGCCAGAGAGAACTAACAGGCTGTCAGGGGTCACCCCACATGCGCATTTGACCACACTAGCAATAGGTGGTCCATGTTGAAGGGTTAGTTTACATCCATGTGGGGCACCCATATTGCACTGTGGAGCACCTTTACTTGCATCGAAGGTGCACAAGCACTTTATTTGCACGGGAATGGGATTTTGAATCTGTATTGATCCCTGAACATTTTTATTGGCTCAATCATTACATGGACTGATTTCTGGGACTGTTTATAATTAGAGCTTTGTGTGTACCAGCATTATTGTATAGCTATAGGTTTATCATAACCAAGCGCAAGTTTTTCCTTTGTGTATTATAGCAGCTCAAGAGGGCCTGGCAGTTTACCATGAGCAGTCTGAAGCTAGCAATGGCTACTACATGCATATCCAGAAATCTGGAATATTGGATAGATCAGCTAAAGACACACTTCAGTGGATTCTTCTGAACAGGAAATCCTCAATTCCTTTCCAACTCTTTCGGCAGCAGTAGCCTATATTTCAGAAGCATTGGCTGAGTCAATTAGGATGACGGCCAGGTCTGCGGCATTGACTAATTCAGCCAGAAGGGCTCTATGGATAAAGACCTGGCATGGGGATGCAGCATCTAAGAGCAGGCTTTGCAGCGTACCATTTACAGGAGATCTTTTATTCAAGCCTGATTTAGACTCTGTATTAGATAGGACAGCCTATTAAAAAGAAATCATTTCCAATAAAAAAGAAACAACCAGTAAAAAAGTTTCTTACGTTCATTGACAGACGCAGCCTCCATACTTGACAAGTGGGGTTTATGCACATCCTACTAGGAGTAGACTAGGCAGAACGAAGTTCAGAAAAAAAGCAAGCTGACCCCTCCCAGGGGGTCGTCCTCACTCAGCATATAACCCCCCAGCTCTGCATAGCATATCATTTTTTTTATGCAAGGAGTTAACCTTGTTCCCTTATGGGATCTGCAGTTCCCCATTTTCTTTTTTGCTTTTCTCAAGCTATCTGATGAAAACTGCTATCAAGCAGCCGGCTGGGGCATAGAGGATATCTCGAATCCTTCAATTTCCCCAGCACGGCCGACGGATGCGAGCCACCCTTAGCTTTAGCGGGGTCTGCTGCATCGTACCTGTTCCGTGCGGGGGGCTGGTGGGTGAACCTCCCTTGCGTCCGAGTGACCGGGCTGTGCTCGCGTCCAGGGGCGCTTGGCGTGCAGCATCCCTCCCCACCTGGGGGGAGGAAGGTCGGCTACCCACTACGCCTGTCGGGATTGGTGAGTGACATCCCCCCCGGGTTGCGCAGGGGGGACGACTAACGGTGCCAACTTCTGGTGGAGGATACTGAGGTCCAGGTGTCCCTTTTTTCTTGTTCTCAACCCCCCGCGCTGTTAATACCGCCATGCGGCGTATTGCAGCCATTTTTCCGTAGCCGCGGCCATTTTAACAGTGCTTGGCCTCTTGTGACCGCTCGGCAGCCATTTTTGGTGAGCCTTCCTGATAGAAAACGTGCGTGTCGGCACCGTTTTCTCTCTTCCTGATCAGTGGTGCAAGCACAGCGGCAGTCGCAGCAGCTCGGCAAGGGTGGACAGCACTCCTACAGTGGCTACAGCATTACAAGGGCACAAAGGAACAGCGAGTACTAGCTGACCTTTCCCTGGGGTGTCGGGGGTGGCTGTGCAGTGTCCTCCTGGTCATTACCCGGTCGCTCTGTGGGGCAGTTGGTGGGGCTGTCATGGCCTGTAGGCCTCACAAGTGTTCTGGTGGTACAATGGCGGCTGAATCTGCGGGTTCTTCTCCGGAGGGGTCCGCAGAAGCGCAAGCTGAGCTGGGACCTCTGGTTCCCCTGGATCAATTGACATCCATTTTGGGAGAGTTTTTCGCCCGGGGGTAGTGAGCCGTGCCAAGGGGGTGACAAAAAGCGTCCACCCCCCTCCTTCAAGGGAGGAATCTGAACTGGAAGGGGGCTCTGTGGTCACAGGGACCCGGTGGAGCTCTCAGATGGTGAACTGGAGCCCTCGGACGGTGAGGAGGACCAGGGGGCCTCAGTGGCACGCGAAAGGGCGTTGGTGGGCTCCCTGGTCACCGCCATCCTTGAATCGCTGCAGCTGGACCAGGCTGGGGAGTCGCAAGAGACTGCCTACATGTGTGGGTCATTTAAGCCAGTGCGGATCCCTAATGTGTTTCCTTATGTCCAATTTTATGACCAGTTTGTGTATAAGGAATGGCAGCGTCCGCAGAATTCCTTTTCACTGCCCAAACGTTTCTCTGTGCGCTATCTCTTTGAGGACAGCCTTTTGCAGAAATGGGCATGCCCCGCGGTGGACCCTCCGGTGGCTCGCCTGAATGAGGCGACGACCATCCCTATGGAAGGGTCACCATCTTTTAAGGATCCGGCCGATAGACGGATGGAGGCAGTGTCTAAGGCATTGTTCTTGGTGGCGGGGGCTGCCATGAGGCCGGCTCTGGCATCGACCATGGTGGCGCAGTCACTCACAGAATGTGCGACGGAGTTGCACAATGATTTGGACTGCAGGTGCTCCCCTGAAGCGTTGCAGCAGGCAGACCGTCTGGTGCAGGATCTTCGTTATCTGTGTGACGCAGCTTTGGACCTGCTTCCCATGCTGTCGAAGATGTCTGTTTTTGCAGTCATCAGACGGTTGCGGTGTTGGTCGGGTAACCACGTGTCCAAAAAGGGCCTCACGAACCTCCCTTTTCAGGGTGGTCGTCTTTTCGGGGCGCAACTGGATGAAATCATTAAGGATTTCACGGGGGGGGGGGGAGAGTACCTTTCTTCCGGAACCCAAGCGGCGGGATTACTGCCATAAGGAGGGGTCTTCATCCTCGGGCCAGAAGCGGTTTTTCGTGCGTCCGGTTCAGCGGGCAAGGGCTCGCGGCCCGGCAAGTCTGCCACGGGGTCCAGTAAGCGGCCCTGGCAGCGTAAGCCCGAAAAAAGGAGGAAAAGTCCGCCACATGTTGGGTTGCCCGCGCCCGACTCTCAGGTGGGGGGCTGGCTTCTGGGGTTCACAGGCCGGTCGACCGACCGGTGGGTATGGGAAGTGGTGTCCTCCAGGTACAGGATAGAGTTCAGTACTCTACCCCCAGACCGGTTCTTTCCATCAAACTTGAGGCTCCCTCCAGGGCGTCGGGTACCTCTACTAGGGGCTGTTCAGATGCTATCCAAACAGGGGGTGATTGTGCCGGTCCCTCTGTTGGAAAGGTTCCGCTGCTTCTATTCGAACCTTTGTGGTGCCCAAAAAAGGTGTGGTCAGGCTGGTTCTGGACCTAAAAGCGCACAATCACTTTGTGAGAACGCGAAAATTCAGGATGGAATCAGTCTGCTCGGTCGTGGCCGCCCTTCACCAAGGGGACTTCAATGTGTCTCTGGACATCAGGGACGCTCATCTTCATGTTCCCATTTGTCTCCGGCATCAGCGCTTCCTGCGCTTTGCGGTAGGGGACCTACATTACCAATTTGTGGCACTTCCCTTCGGTCTGGCCTCTGCTCCTTGGGTCTTCACCAAGCTGTTGGCTCTATTGAGGCAGAGAGGCATTGCTGTGGTAGCATACCTCGATGATCTGCTCCTGCGAGCGGAGTCAGCTTTGGCTCTGGAGGACAATGTTGCTATCACCATGACCTCGATGAGAGACTTCGGCTGGCTGATCAACCTGCAGAAGTCGACATTGACCCCGTCTTGACTGGAATATCTGGGCCTAATATTGGACACAGAGCAGGCGAAGGTGTTCCTACCTCCGGCCAAGTTGCTGACGCTACAAGCAGCAGTGCGAACCCTGTTGTCACGTCGGTGGTCCTCCTTACGGTTCTGTATGCCTGTGTTGGGGCTCATGGTCTCGGCCTTCGAGGTGATACCGTATGCCCAGAGTCACACTCTGCTCCTACAGCGAGTGATCCTGATACGATGGGACAAGTCTCCGTTGTCCCCCTGGATCAGCTGATCAAATTGGATCATCAGGCCAGGGGGTCGTTGACCTGGTGGCTTCGGGCCCCAGCATTGACTTTGGGAAAGTCCTTTCTTCCCCTAAATTGGTCGATAGTCACGACGGACTCCAGCCTATCAGGCTGGGGAGGAGTCCTGGGGCAGTTGTCTGCTCAGGGCCGTTGGTTGGCACAGGAATCACGCCTTCCAATAAATGTGCTGGAGTTGAGGGCGATCAGGCTCTGTCTCTCCCACTGGTCGGCAAGGCTGCGCGGCCTCCCGGTTCGGGTTCAGTCCGACAACGCCACAGCCATGGCGTACATGAACCATCAGGGCGGAACAAGGAGCTCGGCAGCAGCTGCGGAAGCGGCCCACATTCTGAGGTGGGCATGACTTCACATGCCGGCAATCTCCGCCATCTACATCCCGGGCGTAGAAAACTGGCAGGCGGACTTTCTCAGTCGCCAGACACTAGATCAGGGGGAATGGTCTCTGCATCCAGAAGTGTTCCACCAGATTTGCAAACGGTGGAGCACGCCAGACGTGGACCTAATGGCGTCCAGGTTCAATCACAAGGTGCAGACTTTCGTGTGCAGGACAAGGGATCCGTTGGCGGCCACCACGGACGCACTAGTAGCACCTTCTTTACACCTTCCCCCCCTCTCAAGCTTCTAACGCGGCTCCTGCACAGGATAGAAGCGGAGGGAATCCCGACAATCCTGGTGCCTCCGGATTGGCCTCGGCGCCCTTGGTACGCCAACGTGGTGCAGATGGTAACAGACGTTCCCAGGCGGCTCCCGCTTCGCGAAGATCTGCCGTCACAGGGACCCATCCTGCACCCTGCTTTACCCTCGCTGGCTTTGACGGCTTGGCTATTGAGTCCCAGGTGCTGAGGGATAGGGACGTCTCTGACTCCATGATCCCTACCATGCTTGCAGCGCGTAAGATATATCATCGCACCTGGAAGGCTTATATTGCCTGGTGTGAGGCGGGGGGTTGGAAGCCCCGCTCTTTCTCTATATCTCGGGTGTTGGCTTTCTTGCAGCAAGGCCTGGATAACAAATTGGCTTTGAGTACACTCAAAGGTCAGATTTCGGCTCTGGTGATTCTTTTTCAATGTCCTGCAGCGACGCATTCTTTGATCCGTATATTTGTACAGGGTGTACGTCATGTGGCTCCTCAGGTACGGTCGCCTTTGGCACCGTGGGATTTGAATTTAGTACTTTCTGTACTGCAGAAACCGCCATGTGAGACGATCAGGGATATTCCCTTACAATTGGTGTCATAAAAGGTTGCCATTACATCTGCTAGGCGGGTGTCTGAGTTGGCGGCTTTGTCATGTAGGTCTCCCTACTTGGTCCTTCAGAAGGATAAGGCGGTGCTGCGCCCTTCTCCTTCGTTTCTACCGAAGGTGGTTTCCTCTTTTCACATTAATGAGGACATTGTTCTCCCTTCATTGTGTCCGCACCCTTCACATCCCAAGGAGGTTGCTTTTCGTTGGAAGTCGTGAGGGCTTTGCGGGTGTATTTGACGGCTACAGCTTCTTTTCGGAAGTCTGATGCTTTGTTTGTACTGACGGAAGGGCCACGAAAGGGTTTGGCGGCCTCGTTGGCTACTGTTTCCCGTTGGAACAGACAGACTGTGACCCATGCGTATACAGTTCGGGGTCAAGAACCCCCTTTCCCGGTCATGGCTCATTCCACCAGGTCGATTAGCACTTCTTGGGCCTTCAGACACCAAGCCCCGGTGTCTCAGGTGTGCAAGGTGGCTACATGGGTCTCGGTGCACACTTTTGTTAAATTTTACAAAGTTGATGTGTCAGCATCCGTGGATGCTGCTTTGGGCCGTAAAGTTTTGCAGGCATCGGTGTAGGCACGGCTGGCGCCTCCTGAGAGGATTCTGTTGGGTACAGTTGTTGTTTGACCCACCCCTTTTGAATGACACTGCTTTGGGACATCCACACTTGTCAAGTATGGAGGCTACGTCTGTCAATGAACGTAAGAGAAAATAGGATTTTTTACCTTGCCGTAAAATCCTTTTCTCTGAGTTCATTGACAGACGCAGCACCCACCCCTCTGTGTTACGTTTGTACGGCTTGTTACGAACTGATATGCTATGCAGAGCTGGGGGTTATATGCTAAGTGAGGACGGCCCCCTGGGAGGGGGTCAGCTTGCTTTTTTTTCTGAACTTCGTTCTGCCTAGTCTACTCCTAGTCGGATGTGCATAAACCCCACTTTTCAAGTATGGAGGCTGCGTCTGTAAATGAACTCAGAGAAAAGGATTTTACGGTAAGGTAAAAAATCCTATTTTTTTCGTCCTCCAACTCAAGAGCAAGGCAAAGCTCAAGAGAAAATGAGGAACTGGTCAGCGCAGAGGGGAAAGGAGAGAACAAACGTCTTGATCAATCCTCCTGCGACCTCCAGCAAAACGTAGTGACTTGTCACTACAGGTGGGAGGAAGACTGCACTTTCTCACGTACTGGGCAAGCGTGTCCGGAAATCAATATATTCTGGACATGTTAGCCCAAGGGTACAAAATAGAATTTTGCGGAAAAAACACCAGAAAGATATTTTTGTAACAAACCTTCCGGGAGACTCCACAAGAGCACTGGCAATGAACCTTTTGAAGGATCTGATGCATCAGAAAGTTGCTATTCCGGTGCTTCCAGAGGAACAACATCAGGGATTTCACTCCCACATTTTTCTGGTGAAGCTGCCTGGCAGTTTGACTTCTTCTCAGTTTGAAACCTCTAAACAAGTCAGTAGAGTACAAGAGGTTCCATATGGACTCAATCTTCACAGTAAAGGGTCTGTTTACAAAGGCATGCTTTATGGCATCAATCGACCTTCAGGTTGCATATCTGCACGTGCCAGTAGCACCACAGTCGCAGAAGTTCCTGAGATTAGCAGTAAATTGGGAAAGAGAAACCCTTCATCTTTAATTCAGGGCTCTGCCTTTCGGCCTCTCAACAGCGTTGCAAATCTTTACATATATTATGGCAGAAGCCGTAGTGCCTCTACGTCTACAGGGGATAGCAGTAATCCCATACCCGGACGATTTGTTCCTTTTTGCCTCTACCAAGCAAAATTACTGGAAGATCTCGCAAAAGCTTGCAGTCATTTAGAAGCATTGAGATGGATTATCAGTTTACAAAAGTCAAATTCCAATCCAGCCCAGCAAGTCACGTTCCTAGGATAGCAGACTCAGTGGAGCAGAAAATTGTTCAGGAGGAAGAAGAAGAAGAGAAAAGGGTCAGGTCAAGGTCCAAAGTGTGGCAGAAATGCTCCAAACCAACCAGGTATTTGCAATCAGAAAATTTATGTCAGCCCTGGGAACCCTTGTCTTCATTTCAGATCTCTGCAAGATTTCCTTCTAAGGGTTTGGAGTCACAATCCAGATACCCTGGATGTAGAGGTAAAGGTCCCTTCAAGGTTCAAAAGGATCCTTTGGTCGTGGAGAAACCAGGAAAATCTTGCACGGGGTTTACTGTGGACATGGCCGGCTGGCGAAACAGTGACAACAGACGCCAACAGCTGGTGCTGGGGGGCTCACTGGAGGCAGTACCTAGCACAAGGTGCATGGGCCAAGGCAGAAGTGGAAAAATCCTCAAACTGGAGAGAATTAAGGGCAGTCGCATTAGCGTTAGCTGTCTTCCCCCCAGGCCTCCAGGAGTCTCACGTAAAGATACTGTCTGACAACGCCACGACCATGGCCTACTTGAACAGTCGGGGGCACGAGAAGCAGGTCTCTTCAGATCTTGTCAACAGAGATCTTGAGGGAATGCGGAACACAATCTGTTCTCCCTATCAGCAGTCCATATTAAAGGCACTCCAAAATAGGTGGCAGATTTTCTGAGCAGGCAAAAAATTCAAGACGCAGAATGGAGCCTGGATTCAGAAGTTTTCTCTGCAATCACCAAGCGATGGGGAGTTCCGCAAGTGGACTCGTTTGCAACAAAAGAAAATGCACAACTCCCCCAGTTCTTCTCTCTCCACAGAGACCGCGATTCTCTAGACATAGATGCCCTTGTCCTTGGGACTTTCAGCTAGCATATGCATTTCCACCTTTTCAGCTGATACCTCTAGTATTAAGGAAAATACTGAAAGAGAGAGCATCTGTTATTCTAGTTGCTCCATGCTGGCTGAAAAGGGCTTGGTTTTTCCACCATCCTGCAATTGGCAGGCCAACCATGTTGGAGGCTTCAAGCCAAACAGGATTTACTTTGTCAAGTACCAGTTTGCCATCCAGACATAGCCAGACAAAATATTACCGTCTGGTATCGGAAGAGCAATTGTTGAGAGCAAAAGCATTTTCAGAACCTTTGATAAACGACACGACATGGGCTGAAAAAGCTGGAGCCTCCCTAGATCAGATCTGTAAGGCAGCTACCTGGTCTAGTTACCAGACTTTTGTCCGGCATTATAGGCTGGACCTTATGTCAGTAGCGGATCAGGCATTTGGCAGGAAAGTCCTACAAGGCTGTAGTCCCTCTCTAGGGGGTAAGTCTCGCTTATCCTCTCAAGGTGCTGTCCTGAAAGACGCTTAGGGAAAATTCAAGTTAGTCTTACCGATAACTTGTTTACCAAGAAGTCTTTCAGGACAGCAGCAACCCGCCCTTGTTGTTTTTGTGCATATATTCAGGCTGTTAACAACTATGTTCTGCTTATGTTTTCCAGCTTGGGCCGGAGGTACTGTAGTACAACTGATGAAGAAGTGGAGATGCCTCCTTTTAAAAGGTGAAAGTGGGTGTTTCCTGGTATTCCGAGGGAGGAGCCATCTCTCAAGGTGCTGTCCTGAAAGATTTATTGGAAAACAAGTTACCAGTAAGATAAAAGATTAAAAAAAACACAGCGCTGGCAGTTATAACCTAAAATCATATTCCATAGAGTGCATCAAGACAAGACATAGTTAAGATAAATGCACCCAATGTGCTAGTGCAAAATTCAGATATTCATATGCAAATTAATAAATAAAAATTGAATTATCTAATGAGTTCAAATTTTCAATCCAATAAAGTGTTAAGGTGTTCATCTAACAAGGAAAAAAACGTGCTTAACAGTTTTAAATCAGACATAAATGTCAGCAATGGAGTGATAGTTCATGTCAATCCGGAAAGTGCTTGGTGCTTCACTTGAAAAAAATCCAAAGAAAAGTGCTAAGTTCTTCACTTAAATGTAAACATGTTTTTCAGTGATGAGAACCACTTCAAACGTGCTCTGTGCCACTCTCCTCCACAGAGCACGTTTGCAGTTTATTGGATTGAAAATTTGAACTCATTAGATAATTTAATTTTTATTTATTAATTTGCATATGAATATCTGAATTTTGCACTAGCACGTTGGTGCATTTATCTTAACTATGTCTTTTCTTGATGCACTCTATGGAATATGATTTTAGGTTATAGTTGCCAGCACTGTGTTTTTTTTAATCTTTTATGTTTAACAGTGGGGAAATGTATTTTCCGCTTGTTTTGTGCATAGCAGCTGCAGCGAGTGTCACCCCATCCTAATATATACATCTGTGCGGGTTAGGTGTTACAATTTACATATACCAATACATCAATTCAAGTTACTGGTAAGACTAACTTGAATTTTCTCCTGATTCGAGTGGTTGCACCGTCCGGCTCTGCCCAGGGTTGCACAACCTTCATTATAAAGAAATTTGTGCTAGCTCCTCTAAGTACGCATGCATACCACAGCTTAATTCATTGCTAAGGCAAGCCTTACATGGTCGAATCTTGGCCTGCTCCGCAGGAAGCAACCGAGATTTGAACCATGTGTGGGCAGGCTCAATGTACCAAGTTGATCGATCAACTCTGGAACAGCCAGTATGCCGGTTTTTACCCACCATTATTGCTAGTGCCTGCTATAGCTGCTAGTAGTAATCACTGTCTTCTCCCAGCGTGAATGGCTTCCCTCCCGCTGGGTGAAGACAATGGCCTGGCAGGAGGGATTCCTGCGTCAACACTGTGTTGATGGGAAAATCTAGCAAATTTTGCTCTGTATATGGCTGGCCTAAGAGTCATATTCCACAAGATTGAGGGAAAGAACCCAGTGGGGGATGCTGTACAGAAAAAGGCTGTGCGGCACCACACAAAGCCACAAAGTGAGCATTGCTGGAACGGAGAGGAAGGTATTTAACACAACCGACTGCTTAAAGTTATGACCCGAAGTTGACCCCTTTTACAATATTGAGAGTATACCAGCTATTATGTTGACCCATGGTCTTCCATACTTTGAGTTTCTAATATGAACATGTATAGTAAGCCCAGGTTCACACCGGTGTGACCGAAGGACAAGTCGCACCCTATTGTCAGCAATGGTACTGTTCAAATCGGAGTGATGCTGACTTTGCAGTGCCACACCGATTTTGAGAGTAGTATCTGTACAACTTTCGCCGATTTCAGGTGCAACTTGCATAGACATCTGTGCATGAAGTCGCACAGATGTTGGCCAAGTTGCACTGACATTTTTGCACAAGTTCAAAGCCGCATTCAGTGTGAACCAGGGCTAAATCGGGAAAGCCAAAGCAGGGACTGAAAAAAAAGAGGGTCATTATAACTTCTGGAGGACTAGCATTTTCAAAAGGTGTATCAAGTTAGAGCAGCCTTCATGTTTTTGAGTTGACAGGTTTCATTTAACCACTTCAGCTCCGGAAGGATTTCACACTTTAGGACCAGAGCACTTTTTGCAATTCGGCACTGCGTCGCTTTAACTGACAATTGCGTGGTCGTGCAGCATTGTACTCAAACAAAATTTGCATCCTTTTTTTTCCCACAAATAGAGTTTTCTTTTGGTGGTATTTTATCACTGCTGCGTCATTTCTGTTCGCCACTATAAACAAAAGAGCGACAATTTTGCAAAAAAAAAAAAAATGTCTTACTTTTTGCTAAAATACAAATCCAAAAAAAAAATATTTTTTTTTCAATTCTTTTTTTAGCCGATTTTATATTCTTCCTCATATTTGTGATGCAAAAAAATTGCATTTGGTGTTTATTGATTGGTTTGCGCAAAAGTTGCCGCGTTTACGGATGATAACAATTTTTGGGGTTTTTATTTTTTTTTTTTACTAGTAATGGCGGCGATCTGCGATTTTTAGCGGTACTGTGATATTGCGGTGGACATGTCGGACCATTTTGACACTTTTTTGGGACCATTGGCATTTATACAGCGATCAGTGCTATAAAAATGCATTGATTACTGTGTAAATGTCATTGGCAGTGAAGGGATTAACCTGGGGGGGGGGGCGCGGCGCGCTCTAAGTGTTAACTGTGTTCCCTGGGTGTGTTCTAACTGTGTGTGGGCTGCCCTAGCAGGGGAAGGGGAGTGATTACAGCTTCCATATAGAGGAAGGCTGTGATCACAGCCCTTCCCCCATCTCACAGAACGGAGATCTGTGTTTACATACACGGACCTCCGTTCTTTCACTGCGGGGGCATTGTGGGTAGCCGGCGGAGATCGAGTCCGCCGCACCCGCGCAGCAGTATCCGAGCACGAGTCCTGGGGCCAAATTCATTCAATATGCCCAAAAGTCCTGTTTCCGGGGTCTGTGGTATTGTTACATGAAGTTGACTGTCAAAGAATTCAAATAGCTCCCTCTAAAACAGCGGTTCTCAATTCCTGTCCTCGAGACCCACTAACGGGTCACGTTTGCAGGATAACTGAAATGCATCACAGGTGATATAATTTGCTGCTCAGTGATTGCAGTATTCTAGTCTGCATCTCCCCCAGGTAATACTTAAAATCTGGCCTGTTAGTGGGTCCTGAGGACAGGAGATGAAAATCACTGCTCTAAAAGGAGTTCAGACCCGGGCATGTCCAAAACATATGGAGTAAATCTGCAGCCACTAAGTCACATCGGGGGCATGTCACAGCCACTGTCACGCCCATACGGGCTAGTTTAGAAGGGCTGTAATGCAGGTGGTGAATGAATTTAAATTGGATGAGTTTAGCAGCAGTACCAATAATGTCCTGAAAAACAGACCTCAGAAGACTCTTCCCACCCCTCTTCAGAGAGCCCAGGTAGTGTCAGGGACTATTTGTTGCCTGAGTTTTGGAAAGGATCAGCCCCCCCGCCTGAGATAGGCGACCATAAATGGTTGTTACAAGTTTGGTAAGATCTGTATAGGATAATATGTCTTCCACTGGAGATTCCTGGAGCCCTATGGTCAATGACCCAAAGTGTGCTGAAGCAACAGGTATTTAAAGAAGAAATTATTGTCATCTCACTTTTCTCTCAGAGTTGCAAAAATTGAAAACATTTCCAGCAACTACTTGAGAGATGAGTGACCCCGTGGCGAGACCACCAGTTTGAGTCAGGGTGACCACAGAGCTTCTGAAGGTTCGGGTTTCTCCATAGGGGAGTGTGTGGGGAAATCCCCTGGGACGTTGATGTAAGTATTTGATTACATGCTTTCCATGCCAAGAAACCCACCTGTATAGGGGAGTAATTTAGAACTCTTGGATCTTAACGATCTGTGTATCTCATCTCTCAACGAAGTGGTAGGACCAAGGAAGGGCTGATAGGAGAGCAGTAGAGGGTGTCTGAGGGTCAGAATGCATCCTTTCATAAATGTAAGTCAGTTGGGCTGGTATAATGTAAGCTTGCATAATTTGGCAGGCCAGGCCACCCATTAATTTAGGTGCCTGCAAAGAGGCCTTTGCAGTTCGGGGTTGCATTCTATTCCACAAAACCGCTGACAAGGAGAATTCAATGGCTGAAAAGAGTTTCTTGGGACGAGAGACTGGGGATGCCCTGAAGCAATAAAGAAATTTTGGCAAGAAAATAATTTTAAAGATGTTAATGCCACCAAGTTTAGGCTCAATGTGGATCAGGTTTGCAAACTGTCCACTATCTGTCGAACTGTAGGGGTAACGTTAAGCTCTTCATATTTGGAGAGTTCTTTATGGATTTGGATACCTAGGTATTTAAATGGGTGTGTTTTTTCCAGTGGAGACCCCCTTAGATAATCCTCAGTAATGGGAGGGCCAATAGGGAAGGCCAGAGACTTTTACAATCCAAACTTCAGACCTGACAAATCTCCAAACTCCTTCACCACCTGCATCAGCTTGTGGAACATGCTCTCTCTGCCATCGAGGTACACCAGGGCATCTTCCGCATAGAGGAAAATCTTTTCTTCCAGAGAACCGTAGCAAATGTCCCCATTTTGACGCATACCGGACTGCCAAGGGCAAGCGCAAACAGGAGTGGAGAGAGGAGGCACCCCTGCCTAGTACCCCTCTGCAGGGAAAAACATAGTCAAATATCCCTGTTGGTTCAAACCCTTGCCCTGGGATCTGCATACAGTAAGCGCACCCATCTCCAAAGCCCATCTGTGCCATAGTTTCCCGAAAAGTCCAGCGGACCTTATCAAATGCTTTAAACACATCCAGGGAAAGAACTAAGCTGCTATGATGTTCAACAGGCGCTTTATGGATTTGCAGATATAACCTATGAATGTTATCAAAGGTGTTCCTATCAGGCATGAATCCTGCTTGATCTGGTTGTATTAGCGATATTACTTTCTCTTACGTTCACTGACAGACGCAGCCCTTCATTGACAAGTGGGTTATATGCACATCCTACTAGGAGTTAATTAGGCAAAAAGAAAGAAAGCAAGCTGGCCCCTCCCAGGAGGCTGTCCTCTCTCTCCCATATAACCCCCCTGCTCTGCTTAGCATATCAGTTTTATTATGCCTAGTGCAAGGAGTTAGACCTGGCTCCCTTATGGGACCTGCGGTTCACTTTTTTGCTACCGCTTTTTTATTTTTGTCAAGCTATCTGATGAAGACTGCTATCAAGAAGCAGGCTGGGGCATAGAGGATAGCTAGAATCCTGCATATTCCCCAGTGCGGCTGACCGATGCAAGCTAGTCCTGGCCTTGGCGGGGCCCGCCGCATCGTGCCCGTTCCGTAGGGGCGGCCAGTGGGTGACCCCCACTTGCGCCCGGTGACCGGATCTGATCCTGTCCAGGGGCTTACGGTCTGCAGTATCCCTCTCCGGCATGGGAGGAAGGTCTGCAACCCTAGGGGCGCGGAGGGGGGGCTGGGCGATTTTTAGCCACTTGGCCGGCCGGTGGAGGGTGTTCGCTGGGCTAGTCCTGGGTGTCCTCGCCCCCTCCTACACCCCCCGCACCCCGTTCGTTCGTACTGCACCTTGTGCGTTCGTACCGCCATGTGGCGATCCGCCGCCATTTTGCTGCGGATTGCCGCCATTTTGCTGAGGGTTTCCCTCTAGTGCCAGTGGCGGCCATTTTGCCATAGTTGTGGCCTGCATACAGGCTTTGGCCTCTTGTGGACGTTTTCGGCAGCCATATTGGATGTCCCTGGAGAAGTAAAAAACTTGCTGCTGCCGTTTTGCTTCCTCTTTCACTTGGGACAGCGTGGCTGACTACAGACGGCACAGGCTTCTTACTGGCGGTCCTTAAGCACTCCTGCTGGGAACAGCGCTTGTGGGCAAAACAGCAAGTATAGCTGGGCTCTCCCTGGGGTGCTGGTAGCGGTGGGTGCAGTCCTCCTGAGCGGTGGGGCTGCATTGTGAGGGTGTCAGGTAATTTTTTTCTAATTTGACTGTCAGTTCTGGTGGTGCGATGGCAGATGACCCTGCGGGTCTAGCTGAGGAGGAGTCAGCGGCAGCGCAACCTGCGCTGGTGTCCCTGGACCAGCTGAGAGCAGTTTTTGGGGAATTTCTCCCCCAGGTGGGGGCGAGCAAGGCCCTGGGGGCCCTTAAAAAGCGTCCGCCTCCCACGTTTTCCTCAGGGGAAGAATCGGAACCGGAAATGGCTTCGGGGGTCACGGGGACCCCCGTGGAACTCTCCGAGGGTGATCTAGATCCCTCGGATGGTGAAGAGGACCAGGGGGGCTTGGTTGCCTGCGA
This sequence comes from Glandirana rugosa, assembly GCA_018402905.1. NCBI lineage: Eukaryota > Metazoa > Chordata > Amphibia > Anura > Ranidae > Glandirana > Glandirana rugosa. The sequence goes on along the minus strand of BLSH010098192.1, from coordinate 104,772 downwards.
CAAGGCGCTGGTGGCTGCACTGATTTCTGATATCCGTGCGTCTTTGCGACTGGACCAAGCAGGGTAGTCGCAGGAGTCTGCATACGTTTGTGGGTCTGCTAGGCCACCCAGGTCACCTAAGGCTTATCCTTATGATCAATTGACCACCTGGTCTATCAGGAATGGCAGCGTCCGCAGAATTCCTTCGCCCTACCTAAACGCTTCGCTATACGCTATCCTTTTGATGATAGTTTTGTGAAGAAGTGGGCATCCCCCGCAGTGGATCCTCCGGTGGCTCGCCTGAACAAGGCAACGACCATTCCTTTGGAGGGGTCTCCCTCCCTTAAGGATCCAGCCGATAGGCGGACAGAGGCTGTGTCAGGCACTTTTCCTGTTGGCAGGATCAGCCATGAGGCCGGCCCTGGCGTCTGCCATGGCGGCGCAATCTCTGTCTGATTGTACGACGGAGCTGCAGAATGATTTGAAATGTGGCAGGACGCTTGAGGCGTCGCAGAAAGCAGACCATTTTTTTGGTGTCTTCGGTACCTGTGTGATGCAGCTCTGGACCTGCTTCCCATGTTGTCAAAAATGTCTGTTTTTGCAGTCATTACCAGATGGGTACTCTGGTTACGCTCGAGGTCGGGTGACCATGCGTCCAAGAAGGGTCTTGCGTATCTTCCTTTTCAGGGTGGTCATCTTTTTTTGGAGCACAGTTGGATGACATCATCAAGGATTTCACTGGAGGGAAGAGTACTTTTCTTCCGGAGCCCAGGCGGCGGGAGTTTTGCCGCAAGCAGGGACCTGCCTCTATGGGTCAGAAGAGGTTTTTTTTGCGTGCCCCTGGCGCGGCGGGCAAGGGGTCGATGCCCGGCAAGCCTGCCGCAGGGGGCCAGTAAACTACTCTGGCAACGCAAGAGCGAAAAGACAGAGGAGAAGTCCTCCTCTGCATGATGGGTTGCCCCCATCCGAACTTCGGGTGGGGGGACATCTTCTGGGGTTCGCAGCCAGGTGGACTGCCCGCGTTTCTGACCGGTGGGTGCAGGAAGTGGTGTCCTCCGGGTACAGGATAGAGTTCAGCACTCTAGCCCCAGACAGGTTCTTCCCATCGAACTTGAGACTCCCTCAGGGGCGTTGGGAGGCCCTCCTAAGGGCTGTTCAGGCACTCTCTGACCAGGGGGTGATCGTGCCAGTACCTCAGTTGGAAAGGTTTCACGGTTTCTACTCAAACCTATTCGTGGTTCCCAAAAAAGGGGGGGTCAGGCCAGTTCTGGACCTAAAGGCGCTAAACCACTTTGTTAAAGCGTGAAAATTGCGGATGGAATCTGTCCGTTCGGTCGTGGCCGCCCTGCACCAAGGGGACTTCATGGCGTCCCTGGCTATCAGGGACGCGTATCTACACGTCCCCATCTGTCCCCGGCACCAGCGTTTTCTGCGGTGGGAGACCTTCATTACCAATTCGTGGCACTTCCTTTCTGCCTGGCCTCGGCTCCTCGGGTGTTTGCTAAGCTGGTGGCCCCGGTGCTGGCGCTGCTGAGGCAGAGAGGCATTGCGGTGGTAGCATACCTCGACGATCTGCTACTGAGAGCGGAGTCTGCTTCGGCCCTGGAGGTGAACGTGGCAATCACCATGGCCTCATTGAAGGACTTCGGTTGGCTGATCAATCTGCAGAGGTCGACGGTAACACCATCATGTCACCTGGAATACCTGGGTCTGATTCTGGACACTGAGCAGGCAAAGGTGTTCTTACCTCCGGCCAAGTTACTGACACTACAAGCAGAGGATCGTTGACTTGGTGGCTTCGGGCCCCGGCTTTGAAGTTGTGGAAGTCTTTTCTTCCCCTGAACTGGTCGATAGTAACGACGGACGCCAGCCTATCGGGCTGGGGGTCCTGGGGCAGCTGTCTGCTCAGGGCCATTGGTTGGCGCAGGAATCTCACCTTCCGATCAATGTGTTGGAGTTGAGGGCGATCAGGCTCTGCCTCTCCCACTGGACGGTAAGGTTGCGTGGCCTCCCGGTTCGGGTTCAGTCGGACAATGCCACAGTGGTAGTGGTGTATGTGAACCATCAGGGTGGAACGAGGAGCTCGGCAGCGGCTGCGGAAGCGGCTCTCATTCTGCGATGGGCAGAACTTCACTTGCCGGCAATCTCCGCCATCTACATTCCGGGCGTAGAGAATTGGCAGGTGGATTTTCTCAGTCGCCAGACGCTGGATCAGGGGGAATGGTCCCTACATCCAGAAGTGTTCCGCCAGATTTGCCACAAGTGGGGCACGCCAGATGTGGACCTCATGGCGTCTTTGTTCAATCACAAAGTGAAAACCTTTGTGTGCAGGACGAGAGACCCGTTGGCGGCCGCCATGGACGCGCTGGTAGCGCCTTGGAGTCTGTTTCGGCTCCTGTACGCTTTTCCTCCCATCAAGCTTCTACCGCGGCTACTGCGCAGGGTGGAAGCAGAGGGGATTCCGACAATCCTGGTGGCTCTGGATTGGCCTCGGCGTCCTTGGTACGCCAACGTGGTGTGAATGGTGGCAGATGTTCCCTGGCGCCTTCCGCTGCACAAAGATCTGTTGTCCCAGGGGCCCATCTTGCACCCTGCTTTACACTCGCTGGCTTTGACGGCTTGGCTATTGAGTCCCAGGTGTTGAAGGATAGGGGTGTCGCTGACTCCGTGATCCCTACCATGCTGAAAGCGCGTAAGTGTACTTCGCGCAAGATTTATCATTGCACCTGGAAGGCCTATATTGCCTGGTGTGAGGTGGGGGGTTGGGTCCCAGGTCCTGGCTTTTTTGCAGTAGGGCCTGGATAAAAAAATTGGCATTGAGTACTCTGAAGGGTCAGATTTCAGCCTTGGCGATTCCCTCTCAGCGGCCTTTGGTGTCACTTTCGTCGATTCGTACATTTGTACAAGGTGTGTGCCATGTGGCTCCCCAGGTATGGTCGCCTATGGCACCGCAGGATTTGAATCTGGTGCTTTCTGTGCTACTGAAACCACCATATGAGAAGATCAGGGACATTTCTTTACAATTGCTGTCGCAGAAAGTGGCTTTTTTGGTGGCCATTACATCCGCTAGGCCGGTGTCTGTGTTGGCAGCGTTGTCCTGCAAGTCTCCTTACCTAGTCCTTTACAAGGACAAGGCGGTCTTGCGCCCTTCTCCTTCGTTTCTACCATATGAAGATATTGTTCTTCCTTTTTTATGTCCGCATCCATCGCATCCTAAGGAATTTGAATTACATTCATTAGATGTCATGAGGGCTTTGCGGGTGTATTTGGCGGCTACAGATTCCTTTCGGAAGTCTGATGTGTTGTTTGTGCTGACGGATGGTCCGCGCAAAGGATTGGCGGCCTCGGCTACTGCTTCCTGTTGTATCAGACAGACCATGACCCATGCGTATACTGTTCGGGGCAAGGTTCCCCCTTTTCCAGTCACGGCTCATTCCACCAGGGCAGTTAGCAGTTCCTGGCCTTTCAGACACCAGGCCTCGGTGTCACAGGTGTGCAAAGTGGCCACTTGGGCCTCGGTGCACACGTTTACTAAGTTTTATAAAGTTGATGTGTCAGCATCTTCGGATGCTGCTTTTGGCCGTAAAGTTTTACAGGCGGCAGTGTAGGCGCGACTGGCGCCTCCTGAGAGGCTTCTGTTGGGTACAGTTGTTGTCGTTTGTCCACCCCTCTTGACTGTCACAGCTTTGGGACATCCCCACTTGTCAATGAAGGGCTGCGTTTGTCAGTGAACGTAAGAGAAAAAAGGGATTTTATTAAAACTTACCGTAAAATCCTTTTCTCTGAGTTCACTGACAGACGCAGCCCTTCATTGACAAGTGGGTTATATGCACATTCTACTAGGGGTTAACTAGGGAAATATAAACTCAGAGAAAAGGATTTTACGCTAAGTTTTAATAAAATCCCTTTTTTGTAGTCTAAGCGCTAAAATTTTTGCCAGTATCTTTGCATCATTATTTAACAGGGAAATGGGACGGTACGACCCACATAATAACTTGTCCTTAACTGGCTTAGGCAAGACAACTATTAGAGCTTCATTCATTGAGTCGGGGAGAGTTACCTGTTCAAGGGATGCACTGAAGCTCTTTAGGAGCTAATTCAGAGGGGAGGCCATCCAAACCAGGAGTTTTATTTGCAGGCATCAATTGAATGGCATTCTCCACCTCCTCTACCAGCAGGGGCCTGTCCAACAGATGTCTCTGAGATTCGTCAAGTGTGGGGAACTCTACGGAGGAGAAAAATCCTGCAAAGGTGTTCTCCGGGGCGACCACTCGGTCCTCGTACAGCTGGCGGTACAATGAGGCAAATGCATGGTTTATTTGTAAGGGGTCTGATGTGAGTAACCCATCTGGGAGTTGCAATTCAGAAATCATAGTATTTTGAAGGTCAGTGAGCAAGGTAGGCCAGTAACCTACCATTTTTCCCCATGTATACGAGCAGAAAGGTACAGTTGTTTTTTTTTTGTCAAACCATGTGCAGCTACAGTGCCCTATGGGTCTCAGTCAGCATTCCACAAGTTTGAAAAGGTTTGCTGTGTGGAGGGAGCTAGCTTCAGTCAGTGATTTATTAAGTTTATCCAATAGGGCCTGCCCCTTTTTCCCTATAGTTTTTTTGATATGAGAAATATAGGAGCCCCTTAAAGGCATCCTATACTGACCCTGCGTCTGCAGTATCAGAGTTAAAGGCCCAGTAATTCATCATGTCTTGCAGTATAGAATCATATATTTTAAGCGTGGAGATCCAGAGAGAGCTGAGTCTCCAAGTCCGAAATGCAGGTCTATAGCCCAGGGTCAGAGTCAACTGCACATTGAATGATCAGACACTGTCTGGCACATATAAGTGGCTGATCGTACCAATGGCGGAAAGTCCTTCCTGGCCAATGCATAATCTATCCTGGATAGGGCCCTATGGGACTTGATTGACAAGAAAAGACTCTCTCCCGTGGAAATATATCTACATATGTATTGTACCATTTACCGAACAGTTTTGATTCAAATAGAGCTGGTCTTAGTCTATCCATAGATGGCTGCAACACGGATTTGAAGTCCCCCAATATGATCATAGGACACATAGCCAGGGCTGAGAGCCACGCACTCATCTGTAAATGCTGCAGCCATGACTCGAGGAGGAACATATACCAAGACCAGCAGCAAAGGGACCCCATGTATAACTGCATGTATGATAAGATACTGCCCTTTGGGGTCAGAGACTACCTGTTGGCAGCAAAAGGTTAAGCCCCTACGGATCAAAATCGACACCCCGCTGGCATAATTGGAAAATGTGAAGTGGTAGCTATGAGTGACCCATTGTTTTTTCAGTGCTGGGACTTTAGAGCACAATAGGTTGGTCTCTTGCAAACATAGAATGTGTGGTTTATATTGCTTAACCTGCTCATGGACCAAAGCCCTTTTGAATTTCGAGTTTAGTCCGCGCACATTCAATGAGCAAATAACTAACTCAGCCATAGCAGAGGTGGAGCAATCAGCAGAAGAGGATGGGAATAAAGGAAAGACCACAAGGACCCCCCATTGATAGCCACTGGTACAGTCACGACTGCAGTGTAGTAGATGGGACACATTGGTACACTTTCACTCATCCATCCACACATACAACAGTAGAACTATATACGGTATCTCACAAAAGTGAGTACACCCCTCACATTTTTGTAAATATTTTATTATATCTTTTCATGTGACAACACTGAAGAAATTACACTTTTCTACAACGTATAATATTGAGTGTACAGCTTGTAGAACATTGTAAATTTGCTGTCCCCTCAAAACAACTCAACACACGGCCATTAATGTCTAAACCACTGGCAACAAAAGTGAGTACACCCCTAAGTGAAAATGTCCAAATTGGACCCAATTAGCCATTTTCTCTCCCCGGTGTCATGTGACTCCTTAGTGTTACAAGGTGTCAGGTGTGAATGGGGGGAGCAGGTGTGTTGAATTTGGTGTTATCGCGCTCACTCTCTCTCTCATACTGGTCATTAGGGGTACGCATCTTCACTGGTCTCATGATTCGATTTGATTACGATTATTATGTCAATGATTCGATTCCTCGATGCATCACGATTACTACCCAAGTGCCCATGGTTTTCAGCTTTTCATCCAAAAATTCAATAAGCAGTCAGAAATTGAAGAACTACATTTATTTTCCTCTGCTATTTAAAAAAAATACACTTTCCTCAGTTCCCTGCGTGCCTATAGCAAAGTCTGAAGAAACCGTGACCATAGCAGACATCCACACATTCCAACAGTATTTATTTAGAACAGTAAATACTATGACATCACTGTTGTATAGTGCTAGTGCAGTTTACTTCTTCATAAATGAAAATATTAAAATGTAAAATTTACAGTTTACACATACACACCTAGTAGGTAGTCATGCCACCACCTCTACAAAACAGCCCTTCTTGACTGGCAAACATTACAGTGAACCTGTAACACACTAGGTTGCAAATTTCAGGTTCACTGTGATGTTTGCTTGCCACTGCCACGGTGCCACCTCTAGTCATCAGACTCAACAAAACATGGTTGTGTATGATAGACACAGCTCAGCAAGATTGGCATTCTAAGATCTTGTCACACTTAGTCACTTTACAGAAAATGTTACCTGCAGTGCACTGCATTCTACCACGATTACACCTGTAACTGAAGCCAAGCCACCATTAGAGGTAGGAAAATCCTTGACAGAATAAATTGTCAATTGAAACTTAAAACCTTGAGTAAATCCTTATGGGATCACAAATAAACACACAACAAACCCAAAAAAAAAAGACGTCAGTGAATCAGAATCCTAAGAAAGGGCAGGCCAGTGGGGTCATTGTGTGATTTTTTTTGTTTTTGTGTGTGTATTTGTGTGATCCAATAAAGATTTTATGAAGGTTTTAAGTTTCAATTTATTCTTTCAATGATTTTCCTTCCTTTGGTGGCTTGGCGGGCGTCAATTGTCTGAAAAAAAACTTTTATTATATTTATTTGGTTCATGGTTGAGGGTTACTTACCCCTAGCCAGAAGAGAGACAGTCAGTCAGTGTCAAATTTCAAAATGGGAGCAATCTTCCAAAAGAAACCATTCTCCATTTTCATTGCTAGAAAAGCTATAACAAATATAAAATGTTCAAGGTTCACTGTGATGGTTGTTTGTTGTCACTGCCACTCTGCCACCGCCAGTCAAACAGACTCAACAGAACACAGGTGTGCTGCACTGTTGATGCCAGATCAGCTTTATAAGATTTAGTCACTTTACAGAAAACGTTACCTGCAGTCCTGCACTCTACCACGATTACACCTGTATTACACCTATTACAGGCTGTAACTGAAGCCAAGCCACCATTAGAGGTAGTAAAAAACCCTTGACAGAATAAATCTTCAATTGAAGCTTAAAACCTTGAGTAAATCCTCATGGGATCACAAATATACACACAATACCAAAAAAAAAAAAAAAAATGTCAGTGAATCAGAAAATCAGGAGAAAGGGCAAGCCAGTGTGCCACTGGGCCAGGCAGGCAATGGCACAGACAATGAGGTCAGGTCGGTGACGGTGTGTGATTTTTTTTTTTTCTTCTGTATGTATTTGTGTGATCCAATGAAGATTTACTAAAGGTTTTAAGTTTCAATTTATACTTTCAAGGATTTTCCATCCTCTGGTGGCTTGGCGAGCCTCAGTTGTCTGAAAAAAACTTTTAGTATTTGGTTGAAGCTTAAACCCCAGTAGACATTGGAATGGACAGACACAGGCAGTCAGAAAATTCAAACTGGGCACATTGCACAACCTTCGAAAAAAAAAAAAAACATTCTCCATCTCGTCCACAGTGCTAGAAAAGGCAAGCTATAACAAACAAATATATGTTCCAGGTTCACATGATGATTGTTTGCCAGTGCCACTGCCAGTCTACCATGCCAGTGCCAGACAGTCAACAACACACTAACACAGCGTGACTGACTGTGTGTTGTGGACTGTTGAGTTGACGCTAGAGTGGCATTATATAAGCTCTTGTTGACGAGGGAGAGGGGAAAAAAAGGGAAGGAGCCGGGATAGGGGAGGGAGGGGGAATTCAATGGGGAGAGGGAGGGGGAGAAAGGGATGGGAGGGAAAGGAACATGGGGAGAGGGGGATGGAGGGGAAGCAGAGAGGGGGAAGGGGAGAGGTGAGAGAAGGAAAGGAGTGAGAGAAGAAAAGGGGAGAGAGAGATAGAGAGAATGAAAGGGGAGAGAGAGAAGGAAAGGAGAGATAGAGAAGGAAAGGGAAGAGAGAGAAGGCAAGAAGACGAAAAGGAGAGCGAGATAAGGAAAGAAGGAGCAAGAGAAGGAAAGAGAACTCTCTCCAGTCTCCATCTTTCCTTTCGCTCCTTCTCTCGCTCCTTTCCTTCTCTCGCTCCCTTCTCTTCCCCCATCTCTCTCTCTCCCACATTTCTTTCTCTCTCTCTCCTCCATCCTTTCCTTCTCCCTCTGTTAGGAAAGAAAAGATTTGCCTGGTGAAGTCAGGCCATGTTCTGGACTTTTTTGCCGAGTTTTGCCGTTCACCAAATAGCTCTATTTAAGCTCCCTGCACCTGTCATCGTCTCAAGCAAGTGTCCGACCGCCGTTCCATGTCTTCCCAGCCTGTTCGCCTACCAGCATCTACCGGCCCCAGCCACGTTCGTCTATCCTTCGTCCAGTCTCGTTCGGCCCAGTCATGTGTCCTTGTTGTGTCCTTCGTCCAAAGTCCATCCTCTCGACTTCGAGTGTCCATGAGTCTGCGACATCTTGCCTGTCGTGGACGACTGTCCACGTCCCTCGAATTTATCTCGATAAACCACTTGCCGTTTTGAGCCGTTTTTTCAGGTCTTGTACCGGACTGAAGTGGTCCGTTTAGAAAAGAAAGGATTG
>BLSH010098192.1:45672-61748 GCA_018402905.1 Glandirana rugosa | reverse complement strand
AAAGGTCGACAACGAATCTCCCTGTCTAATAACAAGTTTTTGATAACGGATGAGCTATAGGAGTAGGCAATAGTTTTTGAACAATAATCTGTCCCTCTAAGCAACAGCTGGAAACTCTCCCTTTAGAACTAGGAGATGATTTTTGAACAATAATGTGTCACTTACAGCAACAGCTGGCCCTATAGGAGTAGGCAATGATTTTTGAACAATAATCTGTCCCTCTAAGCAGAAGCCTCTACCTTGTGCAGTCAGATCTCTCAAAGCAGCAGTATGTGAAATCTCAAATTACTCCCACAATCTGATCGTTGTGCACGATCGTAGCGATCGTTGTTTTATGCAGAGTTTGATCTGAAATCTGCAACTCAAAGCAGCAGTATGTGAAATCTCAAATTACTCCAACAATCTGATCGTTGTGCACGATCGTAGCGATCGTTGTTTTATGCAGAGTTTGATCTGCAATCTGCAACTCAAAGCAGCAGTATGTGAAATCTCAAATTTCTGCTATCTGTCCCTCAGAGCAACAGCAGTAGTAATCTCAGGATGCAGGATCAGATGTTAAAATGTCTGTAATCTCTCCCTCATGCAGGCAGCTTCCTCTCCCTACACTAACCCAAGAGCATGTGACATGCAGCACTGTGACTCCAGCTTATAAAGAGGCTGGGTCACATGATGCACTGGCCAATCACAGCCATGCCATTAGTAGGCATGGCTGTGATGGCTTGTAAGGGCAAACCAGTGAAACGTTTGTTGATTGGCTGCCCTGCAGCTATTCAACATGCGTGATCAACTACCAGAACCCAGAACCCGAACCTGAACGTTTTTTGAAATGTCCGTGTTCGGGTCCGGGTCCGAAAGTTCGGTACGGATCCGAACGTTACAGTCCGGGTTCGCTCAACACTATTAGTTAGGTGTTCATTTTGGATTTGCTGGGTTACATTTATCCTTCACTTGCTTTTTATGGTTTACTGTTTGGTTGGTTTTGGTTTTGGAAGTGTGTCATTTTCCTAATAAATATATATATTTTCACTCAGTCATCTGGTCCTGATCCCTTTAACCACTTGCCGACCGTCAACTGCAGGTTGATGGTGACAAGATGGCTCCGCTAGGCAAACCGCCGTCGTACGACGGCGGCTGCCAGATCGAGCACTGTGAGCGCGCGCGCATGCGCCGCCAGAGGCGCGCTCACTGTGTTTTCCGGGGGGGCCAGGGAGCGGGTGCGGCAGACTCGATCGCCGCCGGCTACCCGCGATGCCCCCCCGGAGTGAAAGAACGGAGGTCCGCGTATGTAAACACGGATCTCCGTTCTGTGAGGGGGGAAGGGCTGTGATCACATCCTTCCTCTATATGGAAGCTGTGATCACTATCCTTCCCCCTGCTAGGGCAGCCCACACACAGTTAGAACACGCCCAGGGAACACCATTAACCCTTAGAGCGCCCCCTGCAGGTTAACCCCTTCACTGCCAATGGCATTTACACAGTAATCAGTGCATTTTTATAGCACTGATCGCTGTATAAATGCCAATGGTCCCAATATAGTGTCAAAATGGTCCGACATTGCTGCCCCAATATCGCAGTACCGCTAAAAATCACAGATCACCGCCATTACTAGTAAAAAATAAAAAAATAAAAACCCCCCAGAAATGAATTCTCATCATCCATAAACGCTGCAACTTTTGCGCAAACCAATCAACAAACGCAGATTGTGATTTTTTTGATCACAAATATGAGGAAGAATATAAATCGGCCAAAACCGTTGAAAAAAAATGTTTTTTTATATTTTTTTTTTTTTGGATTTGTATTTTAGCAAAAAGTAAGAAATTTGGGTTTTTTTGCAAAATTGTCACTCTTCTTTTGTTTATAGCGGCGATCAGAAATGACACAGCGGTGATCAAATACCAGCAAAACAAAGCTCTATTTGTGGGGAAAAAAAGGACGAAAATTTTGTTTGGGTACAACGTCGCACGACCGCGCAATTGTCAGTTAAAGCAGCGCAGTGCCGAATCGCAAAAAGTGCTCCGGTCCTAAAGTGTGAAATCCTTCCGGGGCTGAAGTGGTTAAAGGGTAACTCCACTTTTGAGGGGAAAAAATAGCAAATAAAGAAAAAATAATATAGCGTGTACAATTGTGATACATGTCATACTGTAATTGAATGTTCTTAAAAATTACCTTTCCTTTTCAATCTGCAGTCGCTGCTGTAATTTTCCTAGAATGCATTGCAATATGGCTACCTGGAGTTGTTCTGTATACAGAGTTTGTACTGACCACTCCCCAGAAACATAATTTCCTGCTTGTGTGATTGGCTCACCAATTTTCCCAGAAGTCTGCCTAAGATACAAGTCAGATTTCAGGCATCCCCCAAATGTCATTTTTGGAGATATACTTTTAAAAGGAGCATGTCTAAAGGGATGCAGACCCAGTAGATTTCTTCATTAGTGCTCTCCAGCTGCATACCTGACAGTTAATTATGAAACCACTCCCAGTAGACCAACTCAGAACAGAGGCACAGAGAAACACAGAGGGATTTCTTCAGAATAACAAAAGGTAGGAATCTGCAACAACGTTTGTTATAATCCTTGCAATGTACATAAATCACCCAAAGGGGAAAATTGGAGTTACGCTTTAAGTGCAGCTAATTGATCTGATCACCTCTGCTGGATACCTACATGTGGTATTCCTGACATAATACCGAAGCCATACACTCATTTCTGCTGCACGTGGGAATTAGGTCTAAGTACTTGCTAATTGCTGCAAGATGTATTTTGAGGAGATTTTGCATTTCTCACTACTGGTAACAGACGATAGGGATTACTGCCGCCAAATTTTGAAAGAGCATTCTAGGGAGCAATTGTTGGAATGCATCCGTCTGGCGCACGCTTTTGTTGATTAAGGTAGATTTTTGTTTGAGGAGCCACTCATTCAAATTTGTGCAGAGTTGGCTTTGTCTAGTGTCCCTAGTGGTGGTGATGATTATTCTCCTCCTTTTAGTGTGGCCCAGGTGGAATCCTTGGTTTGGTTGTTGAATATGACACAGACTTTTTCTTTGAACACTACTCAGCATGTTCTCAACAGATGCTAGTAGAATGTGTTAATTCAGTGCAATCTCTGGTCAGACAGGCAGAATGTAAAGTGAATTTTGTGCAACCGTTATGACAGGCATTGTCAAATATATTGCACTCAGCCTCTGTCAGCTTGCAACCACCCATTCCTCTGGCTAAACACTAGCCTGCTCAAATGTCCTTTCCTCCATCACCCACAGCAACCACAGTTGCAACCCAATATACCCTGCTACCAACTAAGTATGAGTACCCAGTTTCCACCTGCTGCACCTACGCTGCCTTTAACCCTTCTACCCCCTCTCCGCTGCCTGCAGCAATCCCACAGAAATCCCCCTCAGCAACTGCTCCCTCTTTTTACCATCCTCCCGTCCTTTTCTCCCATCAACTGCACATCCTACTTACAGCCCTGCATCCAGATATAGAACTCCAGTAGCTAAACCAAAAAAGGAACTGAAATTGTTCCCAATCTGCACTATCCTGCCACTAACCAATCCTGCACACCAGCCATTTTGTTCCAGTCTATTTCTACACCAGCTGATCTGTTCTAGTCTGCCTTTAAGTTAGTCACTACAGTCCAATCCACCATGGTTCCAATTGCTCCAACCAGACCTGCCACCACTCCTGGCCCTTTAGTTCAGCCCATGGAAATTGGACCTTCTGCTTGTGACCTTCCTGTTGCTATCCCACCTGACTGTTCTGGTTCTCTGTCCACCACCCAGTTTGGCCCTATGAAATCTTTGCCGGCTAATCAATTTGACCTCACTGATCCTGTTCCTGATGCCCTGCCTGGTGGTCTCATTCCTGATGCCCTGCCTTGAGGTCCCGTTCCTGGTGCCCTGCCTGGTGGTCCCATTCTTGATGCCTTGCCTGGTGGTCCCATTCCTGATGCCGTGTCTGATGATCCTTTTCTTGATGCCCAGCCTGCTGATCCAGTACCCACTGCCCAACCTCCTGTTCCAGTGCCTGCTGCCCAGCCTGCTGTTCTGGTGCCTCCTGCCATGCCTGCTGCCCGGCCTGCTGTTCTTGTGCCCACTGCTGTACCCGCTGCCCAGCCTGTTTCAGTGCTTGCTGCCCAGCTTGCTGTTCAAGTGCTCGCTGCCCAGCCTTCTGTTTTGGTTCCAACTGCTGTGCCTGCTGTTCCAGTGCTTGCTTCCCAGCCTGCTGTTCCAGTGCCCACTGCCCAGCCTGCTGTTCTGGTGCCCGCTGCCATGCCTGCTGCCCAGCCTACTGTTCCAGTACCCACTGTCTAGCCTGCTGTTCTGGTGCCCGCTGCCGTGCCTGCTATTCCAGTGCCCACTGCCCAGCCTGCTGATCCAATGCCTGATGCCCAGCTTGATGAGCCAGTTCCTGTTGCCCAGTCTGATGATCTCATTCTTGATGCCCAGCCTACTGATGTGGTACCCGCTGCCAGCCTGCTGAAATGGGACCTGCTGCCCAGCCTGATGACCTGGTGCCTGCTGATCTGGTGACGGATGACCCGGTGCCCACTGCCTAGCCTGATGACCTAGTGCCTGCTGCCCAGCCTGATGACCTGGTGCCCACTGCCCAGCCTGATGACCCGGAGCCTGCTGATCTGGTGACGGATGAGCCGGTGCCTGCTGCCCAGCCTGATTACCCCATGCCCACTGCCCAGCCTGATGACCTGGTGCCTGCAGATCTGGTGACGGATGACCTGGTGCCCGCTGCCCAGCCTGATAAGGTGCCCGCTGCCCAGCCTGATGACCCGGTGCCCGCTGCCCAGCCTGATGACCTGGTGCCTGCTGATCCACTGACAGATGATCCGGTGCCTGCTGCCCAGCCTGATGACCTGGTGCCTGCTGATCTGGTAACGAATGGCCCGCTGCCCAGCCTGATGGCGTGATGACCCATGCCCTCTGCCCAGCCTGATGACCCAGTGTCTGCTGCCCAGCCTGATGACCCGGTGCCCGCTGCCCAGCCTGATGACCTGGTGCCCACTGCCCCATCTGCTGATCCGTTGCCTGTTATACAGCCTGCTGATACAGTGCCTGCTGATCTGGTTCCTGATGCCCAGCTTGCCGCTAATACTGTCCTGCCTGATGCTCAGTTTGCTGCTGATTCCCCCTTGCTTGATGCCCAGCCTGATGCCCCTGTATTGTCTGCCTCCGATGGTTGCATGCCCGCTGCTCAACTAGTTTTTGGTACCGGACCCAAACTTCCAGACCCTGGCGGTGGGGAGCATGATCCATTACCTGACTCAGGTGGCATGCCTCCCAGCAGGTTAAAAGGCTCTTGCCTGAAGAATGCAAGGAAGCCCATAGACTTTTTGGGACTTTTCCCACACCCACATGGACTGTTAGGTTAATGGCAGAATGGAGCATCCAGAGGCCACTCCTTGAGGGGGGGGGGACTGTCAGGACCTGTGTCCTTGCTTGGGTCACCTGCTGGTGGCACTGTTGTGTGGAAAATCAAAGGGTGTGGTACTGGTGGCCACCAGCGGGTGTCTCCCAGCAGATGGATCATACAGGCCATTAGGCTGCACCTGATGGGACTGCTGGGATTATATAAGCCCGTCTTGCACCTAGTCCCAGTCCTTCAGTATTTTTCCTGCAAGCTGTGTCCCTGCCTTAGCCCGACCCGTTCTTGTCCTTGATCCTGAATCCTGTCCCGGAGACCTGACTCCTGGAACCTGCTTCCTGCTCCCTTTACTCACCTTCTGCTCCCAGTAACCTGGCTCCCTGTTCCCCTTATCTTGTGTCCTCCTGTTTTGCTTATATGTGTTTTCTATTTTCTTGAAATTAGTTAGATAGGTGTTCATTTTGGGTTTGCTGTGTTACATTTATCTTTTACTTGCTTGTTTATGGTTTACTGGTGTTTGGTTTTGGAAGTGTGTCATTTTCCTAATAAATATATATATTTTCACTCAATCATCTGGTCCTGGATGCCTGCATGTGGTATCCCTGACACAGTGGCTTCTAAGGTGTATTCAGGCAATGAATCATGGGTTAACCTGATGTAGGTGTTGTTGTCTGATAGCAGTCTCAGGGATTCTTGGATGTAATCTGACCTGTCTTGAACTACAATTCCTCCCCCTTTATCTACAGCTTTGATAATGATATTTTGGTTATTGGCTAATTCATCAAGGGCCTTATGTTCTAACGTGGTGAGATTGGATGCTTTTCTGGGAGCGGATATGCACATTGTAATAAGATCGGTGTACGTGACTTGATAAAAGGTTTGTATGTAAGGCCCTTTGTGATGGACCCTCATACTCAAAAGGAGTATGTCCGCCGTACAAGCTTCCTTTGCCCAATACCAGCACGATCCAAGATCCCTTAGCCCACCCAGTCTCTTGTCAAAGATTCAGTGCAGGGTGAAGGGAAGCATAAGTCTGTTCAAAACCCAGGTACAAAGAGATAAACACTCAGGGGACAATCCCCCCTCCTTTGCATAATGAAACAGGGCAGGGTAAACTTTACATCTTGTAACAAGAGACACAAAGTTATACTCAACTTTTCAACAGTAGACCATCTTATCAGCAGGGAGGGGCTGCTCGAGAAATCCCCCTCCCCTCCAGCATCTAATAGCTGACAGGAGTTTCATTACCATGTAAGCCAATCTAGATACACATATACATCCCATAATACTTTGATCCCAAGACAGACAGAAACAATAGAACAATGGGATACAGGCACTTAAAAAACACATAACAACCCCACCCTATCTCAAACTATCTAAAAATGCTCTGAGACGAAAGGTGGAATTTACCTTCATATATTTCTTGAGGAATATTGTTCAGAAATATTACTGTCCCAAGTGAAAGAGCCCCTTCATTCTTTCAACACAAACCACACATGTAGAACCCTGGATAAAAGGGTAACACAAAATGCTGAGTCCGGTGTGGTTGTAAGGTGAGTCTGGTTAGTGCAGACCCGACTGGGGTTCTCAGTCACCCTGTGCCCCTAATAGACACAGGGTGACTTACGCATAGGTGGGGCCGGGGGGAGCTGGACAAGGAGTTTTCCGGAGCTCTCCAAGGTAAGCTGGGTTCCACAAGCCCCCAGCCCAAAATGACTCCCGTCACACCCTTTTTTATGTCCTGGATTATGAATGGACTTGGCTTTGAAGTGTGTATGTTGGATGGGGGGAGAGGTGAGACAATGTTGTGTGAGCCATCCAATATTGGCGAAGTGGCTTTCAACGTAGAGGTCTTCTAAATCTATAAGTGCTGCATAATCTGTTGGCGCTATATAAATACTGTATAATAATAATAATAATAATGGCAGGGAGGTCAGCGTCGTCCAAGGATGGGATGTCTAAGGGGGGTGCCTCGCTGGATTCTCAGGAGAGGACAGATTCTAGGAGGATTTTATGTTGTAAAATCTCTTAACTGTCAAGTCCCTAGTGAACTTATTGAGGTCCTTGAAGGGAATGAAATGGTTAGGATGAACGGTGGGTGCAAAGGTTAAACCTTCACTCAGCAAAGATATATCCTGGGGGGACAGTGTATAAGTGGAGAGATTAAAAATCTTTATATTTTTCGAACTTCCCCTCTTCTTTTTGTGTCTACCTCTGCCTCCCCCCTCCTTCCTCTTCTGCGTGTTTTCTTTTGGTTACACTGGATGGGGGGGGCCTATGCCTAAAAAAATTATCAGGATTGACGAATTGAATGTTAGTTGTAACAAGGTCCAGGTGGAGACTGAAAGTATGAGATGTGTTGAGCTATATTTCAGAAAAAACCCTATTGCTGAGATCTGGAGTGACACTTTGGGGCATTTCTACAGTGCTGTTAACTGTGGCAGAACTGGGTACTGACCGTTTATGTGGTTGCAGACCAGGCATCAGATCTACAGTCGTGATTTTTGGAGGTGGCATGGAAGTTATTACTGTGTTCTTACTACTAGGGCAGGGGTAGGCAACCTGCGGCCCCCCAGCTGTTGCAGAACTACAAGTCCCATCATGCCACTGGGAATAATTGTAACTGCCAGTCTTGCAATGCCTCGTGGGAAATATAGTTCCACTACAGCTGGAGGGCCACAGGTTGCCTACCCCTGTACTAGGGCGATGGGCTTTTAATTTATTATCAGGACATTTGAGTTTTGGGGTACGTATGGGAGGACAAGGTTTTGGAGTTTGTGGAATTCCAAAAGATGACTGTGTGTGTGGTGCAGCAGTGGTTGTGCCATAAAAGTGTGGCTTGGGTATTAGTTGACAGGACATGAAGGGTATGAGGGCCTGCTGTGGGGAAATTTTGGATTTCTTTCAACTGAACACCTTGCTGGAATTGTAGTCCTCTATATCCCTCCTAAATTTTCCTAAGTTATTGGCAATGAGGTCGTCCTCCTCTTTTTTGGTGTCTCTTTCTTAAGGGTCCTAAGCCAAGTTGTGGGGAAGCTGCGTGACACATTGTGAAATGATACCACACAATTCTCTAATCTTTTGAGTGAGGATCTCAAATTTTCTCTTTCTCTGTAAAATAATGACTTTCATCCATTTTCTGTACAAAATTCTGACACATGCACCCATTCTTTCAGCAAATCTGGATCTAAAAAAGAGCACTGTTTAAGGACTCTGAGACCTCTAGGGGATATCTTGTGAAGGAGGTACTGCTCTAAAAAGAAGCCACCCCACCTTTGTTGGTTGGTGAAATATAGTCCTCCAATTTCTGAAATTTTGTACACAGAGATTTATATTGGTGACCCGGATTCGGGGAAGTATTGCTAAAAAAAATGGGTGGTGAGGGCGTGACCGGACGTGCTAGGAGGCGGACGCGTGCGGCCATAGCTCCGCCAAAGACAGCACAATTTAGGGGAATCTGTCAAGGGGAAGCAGGGGTGAGACAATCCAACCCCCTGGCCCTTCTCCCCAGCACCTTGGCTTCAAAACGAGCCATATATCGGGCGATTTGGAGGCATCCGCCCGCACCGGCTCAAAATTTAGGCCACGGCTTTTGAGGCCTACTGGACCCGGATCGAACAGCGGTGAGTGCTGACCTCCACACACCATCCGAGCCTCATCCACCCTGTAACCTGCCCCTAGGGTCCCCCACACAGCACTACTTGCCCCCCACAGCTAAAGGGGAAAGTACAATAGAGGGACATTCTAGCCTGGTAATGGCCGCCATCTTGCTACCCCTGGCCTCCGCTCCCGGCCTCTGCTGCCTGGTCCCAGGACATTTAATTATCAGTTGAGGGGCCCCTACTGCTTACCTGCCCCCCTGGGGACAAGTGAGGCCCATGAACTGCTTCATCCACGGGCTGCAATTAGTGGAGGCCTAGTAACGGAGGCCATTTTGGTACACCCGATCTCTTTCACAGTTTCACCTCCACCCTGAGCTGCACCCATTTCTAAATGCCCTCCTCCTAAGACATCCAGGCTGGTGATGAGGGGCTAGGGGCATGTAGAGCCCTGTGCCTTCCCGACACTGGCAGGCTTTCTCCAGCTTAAGAGCATCCGATGCACCTATGTGGGCGGGCCCCTTACTTCCCGCTGAACCTGCGGAGCTACAGCAGGGAACCATGCAACGATACCTACTGCGCACAAACCCACTAGAGCCTCGGACACCCAAGGACAAGACGGCGGCCGGACGGAGCCAAGCAAAAAACAAACCTCCCCCTCCTGACACTACAACAGCTGCCACCCTCTCAGAAAACGAGGGGGACTCCAGCGTCTCACACGTGGTCCCGCCAGACAGTGCTTGCAGGTTAGAAAACCTACCAACTATGCCCCTAATGACCAACTCTCAAACCTCTGACTCTACAGGGCCCCATAGATCTGAAGCTACAGCTCTCTTGTCCTCATTTAGAGCCATGTTTGAATCCTGGGCGGAGAAGCTAGAGGCTTCACTACAAGAGGAGCTACATACCTTAAAACAGCAAGCAACATGCACTGAAGAAGCCGTATCGGCACTGTCTGTCACCCAAGTGGACCATGCTACTCGTATACTAGCACTCTAGTCGGCATCTAAAATTCCAATTACAACGTCTGCGCCAACACCAACTTCGCATAGAGGATAGTGAGAACCGAAGTCGCAGAAATAATATTAGGCTCCAGGGACTTCCAGAAGCGATGTCAGGTACAGACCTGAGGCCCACGGTCGTAGCTATCCTTAATCAGGCCCTGGGGAGGGAACTCACCTCCCCAATCGAACTTGACCGCGTACATAGAGTGGGGGCTCCAGGAGGGGACCAGATGAACCGCCCAAGGGATGTACTATGTAGGGTCCACTATTACACCCTAAGACAGGGCCCCATGGACTTCGACGGGTCTTCTATCCACCTTTACCCAGATCTCTCTCGTAACACACTATTCATGCGACGGACTGTTCGCCCCCTTTTAGATATAATACGTCAAGCCGGGGCCTCTTACACCTGGGGCCACCCCTTCAGTGTCAAGGTTACCCGGGATAGCCGAAAATTTACTTTAGCAGACCCTGATCAGCTGCCTGACTTCTTTTTGTTTCTTGAACTAGACCCTGTAGACATCCCAAACTGGCTGGATCCCCCGGATGACCGACAACGGCTCCCGAACCCTGGCCCTTTTACTCAGGGCCGAAGACGTGTGCGCTCAAGGTCAATGTCTGCTCCGCGTAGGTCCCACAGACCTACATCCCCTGAGGATTAATCTTCAGGCTTCCCTCTGAACGCTACGTAACCCCAGTGTAACACATAGACACTGATGTACCACAGTCTGAAACCCCCCCGGTGAGTGACTGATCTCCACTCAGCCCCACTTCACTTAATGCCTTAACCCATGGAGATTACAAGTGCCTATGGCAATGGACTCCTAGTCAAAACCCCATGGGCACTTATCCTGTCGTTTACCTATCCCTGCCCTTTGCCGGTGTGCTTGACTTGGCTGGGGTTCGGAGGGGACAGAAAAATATTGTTGCTCGCTGCCCTGGCTGTCTTCCTACCACATAAGCCATTGACTCTAGTTAAAGTCCCACGGACATCTATCCTACCCTGTACCTATTCCTGCCCTTTGCTGGTGTGCTTGACCTAGCTGGGGTTAGGGAGGGACAGGGGAATACCATCGCTCACTACACTGAATGTCACCCTACCATATTAACCACTGATGTCTGTTTAAAGTTTTTCCCCAGTGGGCACACGATGGAGTGGATATGTTACTAACCTGACTGGGTTCGAAGATGGGGCTTCCCCAGAGTTTCTTCTGTGTTTATGAGATACCGAGATTTGTATAGTTTTTTACTGTTATATGTAATAATCAGATGCCGATAATGTGGGGTTTCTGTTGGCCCCGGCTCTGCCCTGGTATGGGCCTCTCTCTCAGGTCGGGCGGCTCTGGGGTCACCATAAACCTATGTGATAAAGATGCCGTACTGGGATACGTTTCTAAGTTTATAATTTATAACCTACGGTTGAGATGTTATCTGGTTACCCTCTGGAAGGCATTCATTTCTTGTTTGGTTAACCGAGCTAAATTGTTTATACTTCGCTGTTTTTCTCTCGAAAATCGGATATGTACGATATATGTGATGTATGCCTGCTATGCTTTTGGGATTGCAGCTCAGATTCCTCTCTCCCGATTCCCTTCCCCCCCAGCAATAGGATTGGCACAATCAGTGCCAGATAAGTGATTTGTTCACGCGGACGCTTTAGTTTTACCAGACACCCCTCTAAGTGTCTTACACCTAGTTTAACCCCATTTTTCCCCCCCTAGGGTTGTTCCCCCTCTCTCACCTTCCTTCCTCTTCCATTCCCCCACTTTTGCTGTGATTTTTTTTTTTTTTCTTCTCCTTGCCCCATCATGGCCCACACGATGTGCCCAAGCCCCCAGCTTAAAATTATGTTCATACAATGCTAATGGACTAAACATGGCCGCCAAAAGTGGACAGATCCTATATCAGATGCACAAGCGCCAGGTCCAGGTGCTCCTGCTACAAGAGACCCATTTCCGGGCTGAATCCATGCCTCTATGCTTGAGAACAGGTGGTTCCATAGCACCCACCCCTCACAAAAGACTAGGGGAGTTTCCGTGGCCTTCCATAAATCGCTTCCTATTGAACCCATAGACCACATGTCTGATCCACAGGGGAGATATGTTTTTGTGAAGTTCTCCCTTTGGGGGACAAAATTTACAATTGCTAATATATACTTGCTAAATGTCAATCAAGTTGCAACAGCTATACAATACCTTCAGACCTTAGCTATCTTCATGGAAGGGGAATTTATCCTAGGCGGAGACTTCAATACCCCACTAGACCCGCTCATTGACTCATCTACGTCACCCTCTTCCCTATCCTTCTCCAAGCTACGTGCCCTGAAACGGGCTATTCATAGCCTCCACCTTATTGACGTATGGAGGGTGCTATACCCTACCTCTCGTGACTATACCCACTACTCCCGTGCTCAGCAATCATACAGTCGGGTAGATTATTTTCTGATAGAACACAGTTGCTTAGACTGGTTCCCTGAATGCGAGATAGAACCCATGGTGTGGTCCGACCACTCTCCTATCTTCCTGACGTTCAAAGTCCCTTCTACACCAGTAAGGGAATGGACTTGGAGACTGAATGATTCCCTGCTCACGTACCCAGACTGCACTGCGCGGATCTCGAACGCTATCTCCCAATTTCTCACAGACCACGCTAACGACACCACTTCTTTACCCATCCAGTGGGAAGCATTGAAAGCTGTCCTACGCGGAAGCTTCATTCAAATTGGTACCCATAAAAAGAAAGAATGGTCGGCAGCAATAGAGGCAGCTGTTAAAAAATGTAAGGACCTGGAAACGGCCCACAAACAATCTCCTACAGTAGAAACCCTCACGGAAGTCTCCTCGGCCTGGTCTCAATTGCGGGACCTGTATAATGCTTCTGCTCGTACATACGCAGACAAACTCTCTCTATACCAATATAAATTTCAGGACAAATGTGGTAGACCACTGGCCCGTTCCCTGCGCCCTAAAACATCCCTCACGTCCGCGACTCGGCGGGCCATTCAGTCTCCTCACCTTCCTTGATCGCGCAAACATTCACAGACTTTTACCAAAATCTCTATAACATCCCTGCTATGACCCCCATAGATACCCTACCCGACTTCGAAAAGAGCCAAGCGGACTATATTGCAAAGACTGCATTACCCACCCTAGACACTGAAACAATTAAAGAATTAGAAGAGCCCATCACAGAGGATGAAGTCACTAAAGCTATAGCGAGCACGCAGTCTGGTAAAAGTCCAGGGCCCGATGGCTTCACTCCTAAATTTTACAAAGTATTTGGATCTCTACTTGCCCCTTTCATGACCAGGGTGTTTAACTCTCTATCTGACAGTGCCGTCTTTCCCCCACAAATGCTAGACACGCATATCTCCCTAACCCAAACCTGACAAAGATCCCACCTTGTGCACAAATTATAGGCCTATCTCCCTCATAGGAGTGGACTTGAAAATATTCGCCAAGATCCTGGCGAGTAGATTGAAGCCCCTAATGCCTGCCCTCATACATTTAGATCAGGTGGGTTTTGTGAGTGGAAGAGAGGCCAGGGACAACACCCTAAAAACCCTCCTCCTAACTGATTATGCTCGCTCGCACAATATTCCCCTCTGCCTGTTGTCGGTTGATGCTGAAAAAGCATTTGACCGGGTGGACTGGCGGTTTCTAAAATTGTCTCTCCAACAGATAGGAATGGGTCCTCAAATGGTAAATAGAATATTCTCACTCTACACATCCCCCTCTGCCAGGATCAGGATTAATGGTACATTATCCCCGGCTTTCCAAATTCGGAATGGGACGAGACAAGGATGCCCTCTGTCTCCCCCCTCCTTTACGTCCTAACTATGGAACATCTTGCAGTAGCTCTCCGAAGCTAACCCTAACCCTAACATTAGAGGCATACAGACAGGCCCTATACAGACTAAATTAGCTCTCTTTGCGGACGATTTATTGATGTTCGTGACACAGCCTCAGGACTCTTTACCCTTCATCTTGCAGGACTTTAATGAATTTGGGAGTATGAGTAATTTTAAAGTAAATTACAACAAATCCAAAATTCTTAATGTTACACTCCACAAGACTGATGTGCAGTCTGTCTCGTCCTCCTTTCCTTTTAAGACGGGCTCTACATCCATACGTTACTTAGGCATACATATCCCCACAGATACAACCAAGCTTTTCTCAAAGAATTTCACCCCACTCCTTCTCAAAACTCAATCTGATCAAGCATCCTATGCAGCTAAGAGGCTTTCTTGGCTGAGAAGGATAAACGCACTGAAAATGGACGTCTTACCTCGTTTTTTATATCTATTTCAAACTCTTCCTGTTTACGTGCCAGCATCGTATTTTAAGAAGCTCCGCCAAATGTTCTCCTCCTTTATCTGGGGGGCAGCCCGCCCCAGGATAAAGTACACCACCCTTTCCCGACCAAAAAATGGGGGAGGGGCCGGAGTGCCAGATGCTTCTCTATACTATAGAGCGGCTGTGCTCATAAGGATAGTGGATTGGTTTCATCACTCTGCTTCCAAACTATGGGTACAGTTAGAGGGCCATTTAAACCCAATTGAGCTATGCGCCCTACCTTGGACCCCCCCCTTGAATTTTCTTTCGTAAAGGTGCACCCCCTCTGGCGGATCTCACCCGTCAGACGCTTCACTTGTGGGACAGGCTGACTTCAGCCGACACCATATCTAAGAGGATAGGCCCTATGACACCATTTTTTGGAACCCCTGCCTTCCCACCAGCAGAGTGGAGAGCAGAATTTGGACCCTGGCAAAAGAAAGACTGTAGGAGACTTGCTCAAATTCTACGAGCAGACCCTTCTTTGATGACTAACTTTTCACCCCCTATGATTCCCCTGCCCCCGATACATTGGATTCAGAGACGACAGGCTCTATCCTATATACGCAGTTTTTCTTCCCTGACAACAATCCTCTCTGACACATCGAGCTTTGAAGACTTACTAGTTCAAAACGATTCCCCCACTCATGTTGTTTCCCAAATATATGCCATATTAATGCATCCTCACCTGACCTCCCCCCCTACACACAGACCTGGGAGTGAGAACTGCAACACTCTATACCACGCACCGATTGGCTAAAATGTTTCATCTTGACACATAAGCTCTCACCTGCAACCATCACTCAGGAAAAAGGGTTCAAGCTAATAACCAGATGGTATAGATGCCCGGCTACCGTTAAATACTGTGACCCATCCAGGTCAGACGTCTGTTGGAGGTGTCCATCTGAAAGGGGCACCATGCTCCACATATGGTGGGATTGCCCACCTATACGACAATTCTGGCAAAAGATTTTCAGTCTATATTGTAGGCTGATGGCGACTACCATCCAACCCTCACTGGAGATAGCTCTTCTCTCTATTATCCCGGGCCCACTAAAGTTAGTGAAAAAAGATATGTTACAACACTTCCTCGCAGCAGCAAGAGCAGTGATACTCCGCTTATGGAAATCAACAGGGGCACCCTCCCTTGGTGACTAGGCTGTTGAGGTTGATCGTATACAAAACCTGGAACGCATGTTGGCTCAGGAATGTGATAAAGTAGAATCGTTCTCTGCAACGTGGGCCTCCTGGTCCTTGTTTCGACACTCTGCGGATTTTAGCCCATGGACAGAGTCTACACGTGCTTCCAATACAACTGAGCCATGATGGAGCACCTACCCTGCATTCTTCTCCTCTCTTCTTTATCTTCTTCATTCTGTTATTCAGTTCATCTTTTACCATATTTCTTCCACCCTACCCATATATAGGTATCCTATATATGCAGATAGTAGACAGACCCCTACAACATATGCATTTTGGTAATAAGAATAGCTAACTGCCCTCATCAGGAGTATGCAGATTGTATGGACATATTTATACCATTTTCAAGACTATGACTAGTTAAAACATATAACCAATGCAAATGGCAGAACTGTTGGATCAACCAAATTATCAAGTTGTTACCATATGAACATGCAATGGATACACTCTGAATGTCAATGTTCTATCAGATAGCTCATATTGCTTTAATATAATAACGTTGTCTGTAAGAGATTTCTGTTCCTCTTCTTGATCAATAAAACGAGATTGAACTAAAATAAAAAAAAA
>BLSH010098192.1:35572-45662 GCA_018402905.1 Glandirana rugosa | reverse complement strand
TCTGCGGATTTTAGCCCATGGACAGAGTCTACACGTGCTTCCAATACAACTGAGCCATGATGGAGCACCTACCCTGCATTCTTCTCCTCTCTTCTTTATCTTCTTCATTCTGTTATTCAGTTCATCTTTTACCATATTTCTTCCACCCTACCCATATATAGGTATCCTATATATGCAGATAGTAGACAGACCCCTACAACATATGCATTTTGGTAATAAGAATAGCTAACTGCCCTCATCAGGAGTATGCAGATTGTATGGACATATTTATACCATTTTCAAGACTATGACTAGTTAAAACATATAACCAATGCAAATGGCAGAACTGTTGGATCAACCAAATTATCAAGTTGTTACCATATGAACATGCAATGGATACACTCTGAATGTCAATGTTCTATCAGATAGCTCATATTGCTTTAATATAATTATGTTGTCTGTAAGAGATTTCTCCTTGATCAATAAAACGAGATTGAACTATAAAAAATGGGTGGTAAAAAAGGAATAACATTTTTTTTAACCAATATGTTGTATTTACCCTTTTCAATATTCAGCATAAGCTCCAACTAATTCACAGTATCATTTATTAATATATTACAATCCATATACGTGGATGAAAACAATTGAGGACATCCAGATGGTTCTGCTCAGAAAGTGGGCACAACAGTTCTAAGACTCCATTTACACGGGACGCTATTTCAACTTCCCCTGAATGACAGCTAGAAGCCAGCGTCTAAAACGGCCATTTTGCATGCCGCGTTTTGCCGCGTTTGCATCTGGGAGTGTTTTTTAAATGGAAACGGCTGTAAATGAATCAGTCCTAGATGCAAGTTACCGCATTTAGGTGCGTTTAGCGGCATTTACAAGCTGTTTGGCGTTTCAAATGCCTCTGAACTGGCGCCTGACCCATTTTTTGCGTTCCAAAAAAAGCCTTTAAACTCAACTGCCTGGAAACAACCTTAAATGACCCTGTGTAAAATAACTGATAAGATAACATAGAGGAAAGTTCAGGGGCAGCTGAAAAAAATGCCCAAATGGTCAGTTTACCAGCATCAGTGTAAATAAGGCCTAATGAAAAGTACAAAATTGGGGATCTGGCGCTCCAAATGGTATATGTCTCTTTAAATAGGCAAGTGCTGATTAGGGGTAATAAAAATCCACTAGTCCAAGCAGATGAGTAAAAATAGTTAATAGAAGGCAGCCATCCTCAAAATATGTATGGGAACTCTGTAAGACATGTGAAAAGCAAAGAGGGGGAGGCACTAAGTGTAGTATTATTAGGTCAACATTTATTGTACAAGGTTAAAAACACTTACAGAAAGCAAGAGAAATTCATGCCCATCATAGTCTGATCAATCCTGGTGATCCCTTTGGGGACGTTGCTAAGAGACTTCTAGCTATTATTGTTCACCTCCACCATCACAGGATAGAGCTCTTTCTCTGATTCAAACCCCCTTCACATGCTATTTCGCTCCCCTGACGCAGTAAATCAGAGCTCAGCATTTGAGAACTCACTCCTACGATACTGGAAGTGAACAATACCGGTTGGGGGGTTATCTTCCTTTTTCGGAGGTTGAACATGAAGGAGATAGGCCTTGTTTTCACCTTGCTATAAGGATGAAAGTAAAATCCCCCCTGTCATTGTCTTAATAGGTTGACTAAGATACGGTAAAAGTGCACTGTGAACCCTTGAAATTTATTCTATTTCGCACTCCATTGTCACCCTTGTGTTTTCCTGGGCTGTAATTAACACCTTAAATTTTCCAGGGGATCTGGACGGATCCTGATCATATGGTCACGATCTTTCCCCAGCCTGGACCGGCTCTAAGAAATCAGCCAACAGTGGGCTTCTGCTGAAAATGGGTCACAGGAGTGTAGAACGAACTACACTTCTGTGATCCACAGGGGAAGTACAGCCAAACAAGCTTTGGCTGTACTGGTCCTTTAAGTGCAGAAAATAAATAAATCCAATGTGTAAAATATCTTGTGAATAAATAAATAAATCAAAAGTTCATCAAAATCAAATAATGCTCGTAAATAATCTCACATGAAGTGCAAATAATCAAATACATTCAAGATATTGTAAATGCATTTTTACTATGCCACATCACATAAAACCATAGTTTATTGGGAAAACAGTAAACAGTCCTGATTTTATTGATTACTTGCACTTAATATGAGATTATTCACAAGCATTTTTTGAACAGCTTTCTGGCTGTGCTGGAACTCAACCTGCTTTCCTGCAATGATCAGACTTCTGCTGACATGCATCCCCTGCATAGCTATTCCCTGGGAAGCACAGTGTGCTGCTGTTTTTTCTCCCTGAGCTTATGCAGCTGAGAGCATCACTTATAAAAAAGGGAAAAAATTTATATATATATTTTTTTATATGTATTGTGACGTTATGCGAGGTGCGTTAGTGGACGGGCAATATTTATCACCTTGCATACGTTCACTTGGAGTGGACTGGTGAGAGTCCATCCCGGGTTTTGCCAGCCACCGTGGCAGAGCTGGTTCCAGCCCGCTGTTTCTGGTCCAAATCCCTCTCCAGCTGCTTGAAATAACCAGGAAGACCTCTCAGTGGAGCTCACCCTGGGACTCAGTATGCTTACTGAGAGAGCTAAGACCCTGAGTTGTTGGTTGCTCTAAGGACTGCAAAAGGAAAAAGGTTTGCGTTTGTTTGTTTGAAGGTATCAGGGACAAGCGCGACATTGTATAGAGAGGTATCCTGTCTGTATTCGTTTAGCGCCGGACGGCACCGTTTTGTTTTTGCTATTTTTGTTTTATGAACTGCAACCTTTACCAAATAAAATTGGCAACCAGGCAGATTTTAAGAGAGTTTCCACAATCAAATCAATCAGCGCAACTTAAAAATACCTCACAAAAAGCGGCTGAACACTGTAGGTAAATTCATCAAATACTATAGGTAAACATTTTAACAAAAAGTGCAGCGCTATTATTTCTAAAATTAATAATAAAATTCATATTAAAATGTCCATAAACATGAAGCATACAAGTTCATATATATGACACCCAAGTGTCCAAGTGCTGGATATCAAACAAAGTACTTAAGTGCAGTTCCACCACCAACAGTATCACTAACTTCTCACCTTCCTGTCATGACCCTACGAGAATCAGACAGCGCGTGTTGTCACTATATTGGACCAGGTGTTAACAATCAGGCCAAAATCATGAAGAGATTTTTTTTGATGACACTAGTATTCATTATGCACTTATCAACTTTCAAACGTATATGGATGCAGTTTCAGATGTATTGTGCCTCATGCAAAAAGAAACAGATATATAGCGCTCTACGTTTTAAAACGTATATCATTTCTTTATTTCTAATAACAGGGTACTCACAAACGAAGCACTGTGGCCCAGTGCTCGGTATAAAAGCGTTGCCTAAACTCCACAGGAGCCATTTTACAGCATGAATCGTCATACAGCATAGAGCAGCGATGGTCGCGGGTGATGTCACTTCCTCACTTCCGTACGCATTGCGTTCCAATATCCGGAACTTTGTCAGCGGATACGGAAGTGATGTCGACCACCCGCCTATATGATAACCATCATGTGACAAGCTACGATAGCTCATCTGTGGACAACCCAGCCGCTCACTGAAGCTAAGCCAGGACGTGATTGCAAAGCATAATTCATCGCTTCATGAGAATAACTACAGATATAAACAATCAATTAATCTCACTATTTATAAACGGAACATGAGTGCAAAATATCATCATGTTTATTAATAACACCCAGCTCTCTAAAACAATTTATTTTAAAACCTTATAAGAATTTCCACTGCGACCATCGCTATTATCCATGTGTGTGTACATAAAAATCATGTATCATCGATCAGATATAAAATATCAAAATCAGCATTTAACCCCCCCTGGCATTAATACATTGGTTTGATGGATCCAAAAGGATTCCCTTCTACTTAATTGGATTCCCTTCTACTTAAGAAAGTTTGCCTACAAGCTGCCTTCTTCCCAGGAAAGGCGATCCACACAAGCTAATCTCCCACATGTGGTGGAGTTCAGAGTGCAACTTTCCAGAATGGAGAAATTGGTGAAGGCCCTGTTGCAAGCCAATGCAGCTCAGTGGGAAACCAACTGCCAGATAGCAGCACAACAGGCGGCTCAACAAGAGGCCGTTGCAGCTCAGCAGGAGGAGAGTCACCAGGCTATCGCAGCACAACAGGCGGCTCAACAATAGGGCGCTGCAGGTCAGCGGTAGGAGAGTCGCCAGCCTATCATGGCACAACAGGCGGCAACTCGGCAGGTCATTGCGGCTCAGCGGGAGATGAATCTCCGGTTTACAGAGGAGTTAAAGAAGGGGCCCGCTACTCCCGTGGCAGTGGAACCAAAGTTGGTACGCGCCTCTTACCACCTGTAGAAGATGACACCTGCAGATGGCGCGGAGGCGTACCTCACAACTTTTGAAAGAGTCGCTCTTCGTGAAAGATGGCCAAAAGAACAATGGTCGGGACTGCTAGCGCCTTTTCTAACAGGTCAGCTCCAAAAAGCTTATTTTGATTTGGAACCCAATAAGGCCCAGGACTTTGAGTCGCTAAAAACTGAGATACTCGCACCCTTGGGTGCTCCGAAATGTTTGACTTAATCCATCTCACCAAGAAGTGGTTACAGCCAGAGACTTTGACAGACCCTCAGATCGTGGAGCGTGTGGTCATGGAGCAGTATATGCATGTGCTCCCTGCGACTTTGACGAAGTGGGTCTGCCATGGAGACCCCAAAATGGCAACCCAACTGGTGAACCACGTGGAGAGATACAGTGAGAATGTGGACTTGGGGTACCTGTCTGCGCCCCACTCCAATGTATCTAGGAGTGAAAAATCACCCAGCAGATCCAGTAAAACTGTCACAACGCTTAAGGGCATTGGGAAGATTAATAAAACTGCTGTAATGACTAACGAGACTATGGGCTCTAGACCTGGAGTCTGGCCAAAGAAGCCAGGACCCTTGAGAGGACTGGGTATGGAGCACATACAGTGCTACCGAAGCCATGCATTGGGCCATATTGCTGCCAATTGCCCCCTGAATGATGAACCCATGCAATGCGAGTATATTTATGTGAATAGATGTCTTTCTCTTTTTGTACAGGTCGCATATACAGCATCCTCATGGAGAAGAAAATGTGTGTGATTTCTATTGATGGGAAACCAGTCACTGCACTGTTTGGTAGTGTGGTAAGGTTGGCAAAAAGCAATTGTGTAAATCCTGAAAGGTTACACCCTAGCACTGTCGGGGTCATTTACATCCATGGGGACACTCGTAGCTACCAGATAGCGGTGGTTGAGATTGACACCACTTGGGGGCGTGTGACACATTCAGTGGGGGTGATACCTTCACTGCTTCATGAAGCCCTAGTGGGGAGGGATTTTCCCCATTTTTGGAGGCTATGGGAAGGCACAGAGAGTCTGGAGGAAAGAGCTCCCCCTGCTGAGGAAGCACGGGAACTCTCACCAGACACATTTTGCCAAATGGAAGGGGAGATTGGTGGCAGGACTGAGAAAGAAGGAGACTTTTCCTGTAATGGCTGGGGAGCTGGAGGAGCCGGAAGATAGCTCCCAGCTGGTGGCTAATGACCCAGAAAATGACCCTGACCGTGAGAGTGAACAGAATGTAGTACCTGTCTTAGAGGTCCAAAGAGAGGACTTCTTTACAGAGCAACTATGGCATGTCACTCTCCTTAGAGACAGAGAAAACTTGAAGGTGATGGATGGGGAACCTGTGGACCCTAATTGGGGGGGCGTCTTTTCCCTACATGGCTCTGACAAATAATTTGTTGTATCAGGTGGTAAAACGCGGGGAGGACGAATTAGAATGTCTAGTGGTTCCCAAACCCTTTTGCAGGATGGTGCTAGATCTGGCCCAGGGACATCTGGGTATGGGAGAAGACCATGAAGAGAATAACCCAGAGATTCTTCTTGCCCGAGTTGCATATGTAGATGTCAGAATATTGTGAATCCTGCCCTGAGTGTCAACTCTCTGCGCCCTCGCCCCATTTTTGTAGTTCACTTGTTCCACTTTCCATAATTGAAGTGCCATTCGAAAGAATTGGCATGGATCTTGTGGGACCCATAGTAAAGTCTGCCCAGGGACACCAAAACATCCTTGTAATACTAGATTACACAACCCGCTATCCTGAAGCCATACCCTTTGCAGAACACCTCCGCTAAGACTATCGCCAAGTAGTAGGTCCAGGTATTTAGTCAGGTGGGGATCCCTAAAGAAGTCTTAACAGATCAGGGCACCCCGTTTATGTCCCGTGTAACCAAGCAATTGTGCAAGTTATATAAAATCTCCCATCTCCATACCTCGGTCTACAACCCCCAAACGTATGGACTTGTGGAGAGGTTTAATAAAACGCTCAAAAGCATGTTGAAAAAGGTAGTGGAAAAAGATAGAAGAGAAATTGGCATATTTAAATACTAATTAATACCGTGCCACTCATATAATATCCTATTGCCAATTAAGATATATATGAAAAATATTTGATAGAATCTATTGCTGCTCACACTATAACCAGTGACCCCCACTGACATAGAAATGTTAAATATATTAGTGAGTGAAGCGCAATAAAATTACTAAAACTTTAAGCACAAATATATATATAAAACCACTGTGCATTTAGTATAGATCAACGTGCAAAATCTACTCAATAAAAGCACATAAAATATTGCATATAAAATAAAATCTCCGTGCTTCAAATATTAACATTAAGTGTCAAAAAAGTGCAAATGCTGTGATCAAATAGTCCCACTTGACTGTAAACAATAATAATAGATGCTGTCCTTTAAAGAGCAAGCAAAACAAATCCTGCTCCGCAGGGATGATAATCCTCCAAAGCAGCAACTGTGCAAGGTGAAAAACCAAGTGCTCCAATCCAGATACTGTGCACACCTCTTTCCACCACCCAGTGTCACTAGCTGCTCACCTCAAGGGGCGACCCCACTGGGTCTAGTAGCGCAGTCCCCTCTGGGGTATATATCCCACTCCACAGGCGGATTTCAGCAATGCAGTATCATTTATAAAATGAAAAGAAGGGCTGACATAGTGTTGAATTGTTAAAAGGTAAGGGTTTTTATTAAAAATACATTAAAATGCACTCACATTTGTAGGTGCACCTCCACTGGTAATGCATGTGTATAAATAATAGCAATCCACGGCTGCTGGCTGCAAGTGTTCAGACAATGTACTGAGCGTCACCTTAGGCTCCTACCCGACGCGTTTCGTCACTAGGTCACGTGACTTCATCAAAGACCCTTGATATATATATAATTGTGCTTAAAGTTTTAGTAATTTTATTGCGCTTCACTCACTTATATATTTAGAAATTGGGATATGTTGCTGCCGTATCTCATGTTTGCCATACGAGAGTTTACGCAGGCATCTACGGGGTACTCCTACTCCCCATTTTAACTCTTGTATGGTAGACATCCCCGGGGATTGTTAGATGTTGCCAAAGAGATGTGGGAAGGAGAGGTCACCGCTCATAGGAGCGTCATCAAGCATAATTTCTTGATGCAGGATCGAAATGCAGTGGTCCTGCCCCTGGTACGAGAGCATATGGAGCGAGCCCAGGAGGCTCAGAGAAAGGTTTATAATCGGGGTGCTAAGACCGGAACTTTCAACCCCAGGGATAGGGTACTGGTGCTGGTCCCTGTGACGAATGTGTGTATCAGATCACTGCCCTCCTCAGTAATTGGTGACAGAGGACCACCCGATCTCACACCGTGCTTTTCACTAACGTAACAATGCCATTCTCAGCTGCTTCGAGCACAAAGATTTTCCAGCTTGCGGGACACCATCTAAGTGCCAGCAGCCTGAGAGCGATTGTTACGGGGCTAATTCAAGCGATTAACCCTTTCACTGCCATCACTTATGGATAGCAGCCAGAAGACAATAAATCTCAGCGATATCAATTATTATTTTAAAATAATCACCTGTAACACGCACTGTCACCACAGACAGGAATATTCAGATGATTTATCCTAAACAGTAGCACTCTTCAAAGGAACATGCTTGTTATAGTTTGCATTAAGGGCTTTAGGGACATGATTAACACTTTTCAGAATAAGGTTTACTAATGAAAAGGTCAAAAATTGGTGCAGATAAAATATTTACAGAAAAATGGTGTTACAAAGCAATAAATCATACTATACAGCAGCAAAGAGATAAGGTAGAGGGAATGGAGGAATATACTTGCAGGGAATGTCCATGATTGATCAGAGATTTGTCGATGAGTCCACAGGTTCACAGACGGTTGTTATTTGATGGTAAAGTGAGAACTGAGCACTGTCCGGTCTATTACCTATTTCTCTGGAAGCAAAGGGGCCCCTGACCACTCACATGGGTAAGGAGGGCCCGTGAGCTGTCCGTGGAATAACAACCCTCGGAATAACAACTTTCTGTATCAAAATCATATCTCAGGATATGATCACAGGGCAGACCCAACAGTAAGGAATTCAAGCTCAGCATAAAACTTCATGTCCAGGGACACCAGGCACAGCATACCTGGGATGCGCGTGTCACCCAGGAGGCATCTGACAGTGATCTTCCCCCTGGCACGTCTGAATCTGGTCATGTCTGGACTCGATTCGTTCATGTCAGGAAGGCTGTCGGCTTGATCCCCCCCAGGAGTGGGATACCTGAAGATTTCTGCTGCCTTGGTGGCACACATTTGTGCGCGTGTATGCGCGTTCTGGCACCAGAAACAGCCATTTAAGCCTTGCTAATGCTCAGAGCAGGTGCTGTCTGATCTACAGCATGTACCCGTGTTTATCTGTTCCTGATCCATTACCAACCCGGCTTGTCCAGACCTTCCTGCTCTCTGCCTGCACCAGATCCCGGCTTGTCCCGACCATTCTTCTGCCTGCCCCTCTGTACCTCGCTGCCAGCTCGTTGCCGACCCTGCCTGCACCCGCCTCTTCTCCAGTGTCTGTGGCCATCCAGACCTCTGCAGCTTTCAGCTCCGCAAGTCTTCTCCAACCTTTCCGGATTGCTGCTTCCTGGCTGCATCTCTAGCCCCACAGGTCATCTCCAGCTCCAGCAAGCCTACGGACTTCCAGCTTGTGGACATTACCACACTACCACAGGCACTCATACCTCCCCGTGCTCCTGCGGCCACTGTCTCAATCCCAGTGGTCTCTCGAACCGGGGTCGTAGGAGAGGCCACCCCCTGCCGTCAGACTCACTACCTGGTACGTAACAGTTCAGTATGAATTTCCGCATTCAAATATGTACTTTTTATTAAGATGTCACGTTCTTATCTGGAGTTATGAAACATGGGTACATTTTTAAGCTTTAAATTGATTAGGGGTCCCTGAGAAGGTCACAACTGCCTGAATGCCTCTCTTTTACGACACTCATTATCCAAGGCATCCTGTCCTCTTAATGAATCTGGTTTATTTGTTTATGATCAGGCCTGGCAAAACGCATACAGACCTGTTGGGGCTTGCACGATGACCCAGGAATTCCTAACCCGAAGGGAGGGGGAAGAGGAGTGAGGTCATTGCAGGGTGACTGTCTTTTTTAAGGCAAAACCGTCATGGTTAATGTTTGACAAAATGGATCACCAGTTTTTGTGTGTCCAGCCCGTGATATCATTACAGTCCCCACAGTTGAAAGTAAATTCCTTGGAAAGTGGCAGGGTCCCTTTGAGATTAAGGAAAGAGTAGGAGAAGTAAACTACAAAGTTTACCAGCCAGGGAAAAGGAAGCCCGAACAAATATATCATGTTAACCTCTTAAAACCATGGAAGGACAGAGAGACTTTGTTGGCCATACCACCTCCTCAAAAAGATAGGGTACCAATGACACCGGACATCCCCCTGACGAAATCCTTGTCAGTAGCCCAACAACAGGACGTTAAAGAGTTTGTGAACAAAAATAGAGACATAGCATGACATAATCACAGAGCCAGGTGTTTGCATAAATGTGAAACCTTATAGAATACTTACTCATCATGAACACCTAAGCCCCGCCCTTCCCACTTTTTTCTCTTTCTTCTCTCTTCTTACCTCCCTCCCCTCCCCACCCACCCTTTACCATTTACACAACCTG
>BLSH010098192.1:23956-35562 GCA_018402905.1 Glandirana rugosa | reverse complement strand
TCCCCACAGTTGAAAGTAAATTCCTTGGAAAGTGGCAGGGTCCCTTTGAGATTAAGGAAAGAGTAGGAGAAGTAAACTACAAAGTTTACCAGCCAGGGAAAAGGAAGCCCGAACAAATATATCATGTTAACCTCTTAAAACCATGGAAGGACAGAGAGACTTTGTTGGCCATACCACCTCCTCAAAAAGATAGGGTACCAATGACACCGGACATCCCCCTGACGAAATCCTTGTCAGTAGCCCAACAACAGGACGTTAAAGAGTTTGTGAACAAAAATAGAGACATAGCATGACATAATCACAGAGCCAGGTGTTTGCATAAATGTGAAACCTTATAGAATACTTACTCATCATGAACACCTAAGCCCCGCCCTTCCCACTTTTTTCTCTTTCTTCTCTCTTCTTACCTCCCTCCCCTCCCCACCCACCCTTTACCATTTACCTGTTTAAACACCAGAATGCATGCGCTGGTCACATGCCCTCTGGACCCCTAGCCCCAACACCTCGAAAAGGTCACTGTATAATAAGATCTCATCCCCCCTCTTCCAAATGAATACTGCAACATTCACACCTTTCCTTTTGACGTATGTACATTGCATGCTACTCAGCAAGCTGCTGTTGCTAACCAGATCTAATTGTCCAGTTCGACTTTGTTTAATTCTCTAATCTTGCACTTGTTGGTATGCTGTACTTCTTTGCTTACTATGAACAATAAAGCTTGTTTTGGAAAAAAAAAAAAAAAAAAAAAAAAAAAAAAAAAAAAAAAGAATACCTGAGGCTAGGCGCAAGGCAGTAGCAAAGGAGATACAGAACATGTTAGAGGTGGATGTGATACAGGAGTCCCACAGTGACTATGGCACTATTCGGTTCTGTAACAACTTTAGAAGACTGAATAGCTTGTCCAAGTTTGATGTGTATCCAATGCCTCGGGTCGACGAACTTGTGGATCACTTGGGAGGAGCCCGGTACATAACAACCCTGGACCTAACTAAAAGCTGCTGGCAGATACCCCTGACAGAGTCAGCCAAGCAGAAAACTGCCTCTTCTACTCCCGAGGGCTCCTTCCAGTACAAACGAATGCCATTTGGTCTGCATGGGCAGGGCTCCTGCATCATTCCAGAGGAATGATTTTGAAACACAAAATAAAAAACCGGAAGAAGAAACAAACGAATACATGCACACACAATTAAGGAATAATTCTACCTTCAACCCAAAGACCCCAGGAGGTGACTGCTTGGGAGCCTTTAAAAGAATGGTGGAAGTGGACCTCAAAAAGATCAAAAAAATAGGAGGCAACAAGAACAATACAAAACAGATCTGGCACAAAATAAAATCTATCAGCAAGAAAAAAGAAATAATTATTAGACCAGCAGATAAAGGAGGAGGAGTTGTGATTCTAGACAAGCAAGACTACCTAAAGGAAATGGAG
Organism: Glandirana rugosa; assembly: GCA_018402905.1. Classification (NCBI taxonomy): domain Eukaryota; kingdom Metazoa; phylum Chordata; class Amphibia; order Anura; family Ranidae; genus Glandirana; species Glandirana rugosa. The sequence continues at coordinate 34,133 of BLSH010098192.1, read as the reverse complement.
AATCTACTGAAAGTTCCTAATACATACAAAAAGCTACCAAGCAACCCGAAGAAAAAATTTATCAAAAAATTAAAAACATACATAAGAAAAGGAAAGGAACTGGGCATTTTAAACAAAAAAGAAGCAAAATATATGATACCGGAAGCAAGTAAGACACCAATTATCTACTATGTCCCAAAAATCCACAAAAGGTTGGAAAAACCTCCGGGCAGACCAATTATAAATGGCATAGATTCATTATTTGCAAGACTAGGGGAGTACCTAGACACATTCCTAAAACCGTTGGTGAAGCAAGGCAGATCCTATCTCAGAGACAGTCTGCAATTAGTAAATGAACTACAAAATAAACAAACTAACCAGACTAGCAGACTAGTCACAATAGATGTAAACGCATTATATACAAGCATCAAACAAGAGGACGGATTAAAAGGAGTAGAGAAAGCCTTACACGAAAGAACGAATCTAAAACAAGCTCAAATCAATTATATACTTGAAGGCCTGAGATTATGCATGGAATCAAATTATTTTTGGTACAGCAAAGAATACTACGTACAAACTAAAGGAGTTGCCATGGGGGCTCGCTATGCACCAAGCGTGGCGAATCTATTTATGGATTTATGGGAAGAGGAATATATCTACAATAAAAACTATTCAGAACTGAAGATGTATAGAAGATATATAGATGATATATTCATATTATGGGAAGGTGAGGAAGATACACTCCAAGAATTCATGGAAAACATCAACAGGAACCCCTATGGACTCAAATTCACAGGCAAGGTAGACAAAAATAAAATTGATTATCTAGATCTTGTAATAGAGAACAACGAAGGAAATCTATACACAAAAACCCACTTCAAACCAACAGACAAGAATGGCTACATTCCCATAAACAGTTGCCACCACCCACAGTGGAAACATAATATTCCCAAAGGACAACTGATGCGTGTAAGAAGAAATTGCTATAAATTGGAAGATTTCCACACACAGGCGGAACACATTATTACAAAATTTGAAGAAAAAGGATACCATAAAGCTACTTTAGAAAAAACAAAAGAAGCCATAGCAAAATTGGACAGAAATACTCTACTAAATACCAAGAAGAAGAAACATAACAAAAAATATGATCTAGCCTTCATCACCGGTTTTAACAAAGAATACAAACAAATGGAAAAAGTAATAAAGAAATATTGGCCGATTTTAACAACAGATAGGAGCCTGAGGAAAATACTCCCCAAAAAACCAAAATTCATATACAGAAGAGCTCCAACATTAAGGAACCAATTAGTACACAACGTAATAGACCCACCTAGAGACATAAAAATCTTTAAAGAGCTGAAAGGATTCTATAGATGCCAAAGATGCCAAGCATGCAGAACAGTCAAGAACCAACCGAGAAGAATACAGAACTTCAAATCCTACACTTATGGGACTCAATATGATATAAAATCACTAATTACCTGCAATTCAACTCATGTCACATATATCATAGAATGTCCGTGCCGCATTTTGTATGTAGGTAGGACCACGAGACCATTACACAAAAGAATCAGTGAACATATCCGAAATATCAAAAAAGGCTTTCCAAAACATAGCCTATCAAAACACTTTAAAGAAAAACACAATAAAGATCCCACACTGATGAAATTTTACGGAATAGATAAAATAAGCCCACATTGGAGAGGGGGAAATAAAACACAACTAATCTCCCAGAACGAAACAATGTGGATACACAAATTAGGCAGTCTCACTCCGGGAGGCTTGAATGTAGACATCGACTTGAATTGTTTTATCTCCAATTTTTAATAAAACTGCAACAAGAACATCTATATAGTTTTATATATAAAAATTATGAAGACAAAGGCTCACATGATTAATTTTATACCCATCTCATATAATTTTATATATATACATGTTTGGTCCTAGATCCTCTATACATTTTTATCTATTTTATTTTGTTATATTTTATATACATTGTTTTACATATTTTATATATATTTTTATATATTTTTTTCCCAATACTGGGAGTACCCACTTTTAAAGTTTTAATGATGTACCCACAGTTTATAGTACTAATTACACAACTCTTCCTCCATAGTTCACAATACACTTGAATTACTACCAAACTAATACATAACGGGATATAAGACAAAATTATACACTACACAGATATCAGCCCAAGACTCAATATAAGGACCTCAAATTTAAAAATAAAGACGTACATAGAGAATATTTGAACTACTTTTAAAGTTTCCTTTCAACACTGCAATGTTGTGATTTTAAATTTCTTTTCAGATATAATGTTATTTATTGATACATACACTTGTATTTGGTTTTAAAACATTCCCTGTAATTTCAATGTAATATATGGTTTCAAGGAAGGGCAAGACACCAGTCGGGGCATATGTATAGACTGAGGTTCCACTGCGACCCATCCAACCTAAAAATAGCCGGCCGAGTAGTATATGATTGGATTACTACACACATCGATTGTATAGACCAATAGGATGTATGATCGTAATGGACCCTCCGCCCCCGTACACAGAAATAAAAGACGTCTGTTCTCCAAGCTAGGTACACCTTTGATAACGTCTACGACGAAACGCGTCAGGTGACCTAGCAGGAAATCCGACGTCACATCCGGTTACAGAGAGAGGACAGCTGGAACGCACGCCACTCAGCGAGGAAAGCTTGGGAGGTCCCGCTTCGCACAGCATACCCTCCATAACCGGCTCTGTGACAAAACTCGGATGCATTAAAGAACCAACTAGCCCTTTCACCCATATACCTCACTGTATGGGAACCCCCCTCTTTTAACCCCCCCCCCTTCTTTTTATCTTCGCGTTTTTGCATTTTTGTATCCCTTGTCAATTGAATAAAACAAAGGATATATTTAAATTTACTACACTATGGAGTCCTCTCTGCTTTATATCACTTTATAATACGGAGGAAACGCACCCCGGGCTGCTTCCACGTCCATAAGAAGGAACATCAACACAACAAGGCAAAGGAACCCACCCAGCAAACAACAAAGACCACAGGACCAGAACCCAGGAACAAACAAAGATAGGCACGCCGCCCCTGCAGGGGCAGTGCCCTATGGTAAGGAGACAACCAAAGGGGGAGCACGAGTGAACACACATCTCTTGTCACAAATAATTTAGGAAGAATATCAACCTCACTGAAAACACTTGAAGTCACGGATTTATCTATATGAACTGTGTTATTATATGATGACTATTGCCAGGATCTTCTAATGAACTAATTAATCAAAAAGGAGTTTATGTGCATTGATTGTACAGGGTTGTACAAAAAGTATACTAATACAGAATAAGGTCATTGGATATTATAACTGTCAACACAACACTGGTGGATTTATAATTTAGTTGGTAATACTAGCACATTAATACCAGCACATGCACAACAAAAACTATGTAATTAAACACCTACTAGCACACAAAACACAAGAGCACCTTTAATATTGTTTTATCCGGTTTTATTATATATTTTATACATTATCAACTTGTTATATTAAGAATTTATATCTTTTATTAGTTATTTAAGATTATTATGAATGAAACCTATGCACTTTATTAAATAATCAGAAACACCACACCAACAGAACATATGAGCACAGCACAGCAGGGATACCTTTATCTCCCTGTGCTTAGACAGCGCCATCTCCAAGCACCACCCCTATCAATTCCAGAGGATGATGGACAAGATGTTGAGGCCACATCGCTCCTATGCAGCCATCTACATTATTGGGCGAGGACTCGTTAAACTGCAGACCAACAAACTAGAGGCAATCCAGAAGTGGCCCCAACCCCGAACTAAAAAGCAGGTGCATTCCTGGGGATCACAGGGTACTATAGGCGCTTCATACCGGACTTTGCTACCATTACCGTTCCCTGACGGACCTGACGAGGGGCAGAGGGTCGGTTATCATGAAGTGGAGCCCGGAAGCCAAGAAGGCATTTCAAAAGCTAAAGCAAGCCCTGTGTGTACAACCAATGCTTGTGACCCCGGACTTCACCAAAGAATTTGTGGTGCAGACTGATGCCTCTGATGTGGGTCTAGGAGCGGTACTGTCCCAGATCAGCGATAGGGAAGAGCACCCTGTTGTATACCTAACCTGGAAGCTGAACCGGCACGAGAAAAATTATGCCATAGTCGAGAAGGATTGTCTTGCAATTAGATGGGCCTTCAAGAGCCTAAAGTATTATCTATTGGGCAGGCCATTTAGGCTTAACACCGACCATGACCCCTTGAAGTGGATGTGCGACAACAGAGAAAAGAATAGTCTGATAACAAGGTGATTTATGGCCCTACAGCCCTATAAATTCACAGTGGAACACAGGACGGGAAAGATGAAAAACAATGCAGATGCCCTTTCCCGGGTCCACTGTATGGGGGTAACAGTTGCTCAGCCACAGGTTCTGGAGCAGAGGGGGGATATGTGATGTTATGTGGGGTGCGATAGTGGATGGGCAATATTTGTCGCCTCACATGCGTTCACTTGGAGTGGACTGGTGAGAGTCTGATCCAGGTTTTGCCAGCCACCGTGCTAGAGCTGGTTCCTGGCCGGAGTTTCTCGTCCACCCAAGTCCCTTTCCAGCTGCTTGAAATAACCAGGAAGAGATCTCAGTGGAGTTCACCCTGGGACTCAGTATGCTTACACTGAGAGAGCTAAGACCTTGAGTTGGTTGCTCTAAGGACTGCAAAAGGAAAAAGGTTTGCATTTGTTTGTTTATACAATGTCAGGCTTGTCTGTGACACCTTCAGAGAGGTGTCCTGTCTGTATTAGTTTAGCGCCAGAGGGCAAGGTTTTGTTTTTGCTATTTTTGTTTGTTTTATGACCTGCAACCTTTACCAAATAAAACTAGCAACCAGCCAGATTTTAAGAAACTTTGCACTGTCTTCTTCCCAGGAAAGGTGATCCACACGAGCTAATCTCCCACAGTATACATACATTTTTGCCTTTCTTTCTATTTTTTTTTTTTTAAATTCTATTATTATAGCACAGTATTCCAAAAATACAAACATTGGATCACATTAGTGCACATAATACTTGACATAACAACAAAGCCATTCGGCCTCCACGACTTGGGAGGGCACGGTCGGCATATTTACATATGATCCTTGAAAATTTGTTGACAGTTACAAATGTCTTTCCATCATCAGTTAACACATAGATCAAAGTCAACCTGGGGGCCTGCCCTACCCCGGCATGTAGATATTCGTAAATCAACATATAATTATATGAAGAAGTCAACTGGGAGAATGATGTACATCCAGAGAATGGAGTATGTACACCCACAGGCCCTTCCAAGAGCCCGGGACCATGCGATAACTTATTATTAAACTTCTGAATGCACTCTTCTCCCAAAAGGAACTTTCTTTCTATTTTAAACTGAATGCGTTGTTTTACAAGGTGAGGACTTACATAAACCTGGTTAACATTTAACCGCTTGCTGACCGCTGATCGGCAATTGACGGCGACAGAGTGGCTCTGTAACGCAAATCGCCGTCATACGACGGCGGGCGCGATACAGAGCCACTGTGAGCGTGCACGCTCACTGTGTCCGGGGGGGTCCAGGGAGCGGGTGCGGCGGCTTCGATTGCCGCCGGCCACCCGCGATGCCCCCCCCGGAGCGAATGGGCTGAGGTCCGTGTAAGTAAACACGGACCTCCGCTCTGTGTGAGGGGGAAGGGCTGTGATCACAGCCTTCCTGTAAGTGAAGGCTGTGACCACTTCCTTTCCCCAGCTAGGCAAGTCCCCCTACAGTTAGAACACGCCCAGGGAACATAGTTAACCCTTAGCGCGCCCCCTGCAGGTTAACCCCTTCACTGCCAATGGCATTTACACAGTAATCAGTGCATTTTTATAGCACTGATCGCTGTATAAATGCCAATGGTCCCAAAAAAGTGTCAAAATGTTCCGACATGTCCGCTGAAATATCGCAGTACCGCTAAAAATCGCAGATCGCCGCCATTACCAGTAAAAAATAAAAAAAAATGAAAAACCCCAAAAATAAATTCTCACCATCCGTAAACGCGACCACTTTTGCGCAAACCAATCAATAAACGCCGATTGCGATTTTTTTTATCGCAAATATGAGGAAGAATATAAATCGGCCAAAAACGGTGAAAAAAAAAGTTTTTTTATTTTTTTTTTGCATTTGCATTTTAACAAAAAGTAAGAAATTTGGGTTTTTTTGCAAAATTGTCGCTCTTCTTTTGTTTATAGCGGCGATCAGAAATGACGCAGAGGTGATCAAATACCACCAAAAGAGAGCTCTATTTGTGGGAAAAAAAGGACGCAAATTTCGTTTGGGTACAACGCCGCACGACCGCGCAATTGTCAGTTAAAGCGACGCAGCGCCAAATCGCAAAAAGGGCTCCGGTCCTAAAGCTGGAAATCCTTCTGGGGCTGAAGTGGTTAAGGACTCATCAAAGCTACTGGATTTTTTGAGCTTCACTGAAGCTTAAGTACCCTCTTAATGACCAGGCCATTTTTGCGATACGGCACTGTGTTACTTTGACTGACAATTGTGCGGGCGTGCGCCGCTGTACTAAAATAAAATTGATGTCTTTTTTTCCCCCCACAAATAGAGCTTTCTTTTGGTGGTATTTGATTACCTCTGCATTTTTTTTTTTTTTTGCGCTATAAACAAAACAGACTGACAATTTTGAAAATGTTTTACTTTCTGCTATTTTACATATCCAAAAAAATTAATTTCTTCATCAATTTAGGCCAATATGTATTCTTCTACATACTTTTGATAAAAAAAAATCCCAATAAGCGTATATTGATTGGTTTGCGCAAAAGTTATTGCGTCTACAAACTGTGGGATAGATTTATGGACTTTTCATTTTTTAAATTGTTTTTTACTGGTAACGGCGGTGATGAGCAATTTTTAGCAGGGCTGCGACATTGAGGTGGACAAATCTGACCATAAGTGCCACTTTTTGGGGACCATTAACACCAATACAGTGATCAGTGCTAAAAAAATGCCAAGCTAACATCAGTGGCGATTAAAGGGTTAAGTGTGTTCCCTGCAAGTGTTTTCTAACTGTGTCGCAGATGGACTGACAGGAAGAACACAGAGTAATCATATCCTGATTACTAGGAACATAAGATCTCTGTGTATTTCCCTGTTAGAATGGAGATCTGCCTTGTTTACATAGGCAAATCCCTGTTCTGCCTCTCTGTGGAGCAATTGTGGGTGGCGATGGACATCGGGTCCTCCGGCCCCACAGATTGTCTCCCCCTCCGTGCAGCGGGCGCGTGCATGCCCACAGTATCTATTGCAGAAAACAACGTACAGGTTGCTGGATGTGACCAAACAACACATATGAAGTGAATCCATGAGGCTGGTTTGGTGAAATATTGAACAACCCCATACACTCTGAAATGAAGAAATATATTTTTGTAAAGAAACCTTTATATATACTGTGACAGCGGGCAGGTAAAATCGCCTGGTTGCGTTCAGGATGGCAGGTACATTTGCCCCAGGTTTAAAATGTATACGGACTTCCACTACCACTAGGGGGAAGTGCTGGGAGTTTTGCAGGGGTAGAGGTAATGAGCCAGCTGAGTTGAGCTGGCTCATTAAGGCCTTTACAAAAGCTCCCAGCAGGCATAGGGGAGTTGCTCCACCCGGAACCAGTTTCTGTGTCAATAGACTGGGGAGCTTGACATCAAAACCTGTGCGGTAAGGTCAAGCCTGTGTGGCTCCTTATAATACCAGAGAGATAAGTGCTAGGCATAGCAGAAGGCTGTACCTAGCTGACAGACAGGGAAACCTGCACGTGTAGTCAGTGGCTAAATTACCAAGGATTTATTTTGATGTTTGTTTTGTTTTGCTGTTTTTCTACGATTGTATATAGTGTAAATAAACTGCCTTTTTGTTTTCACCTGCAACTGCTGTCTCGCTGTGCCTATTTTGTGTAGTGAACCCTTCCAGGGGGTCACACACACCCGCTGCTGAGCTAGCCCCTTTACAAGCTTTGGCAAAAAAAAAAACTGGAAACTGGTCGTTTCTCTGCAGCGCAGCACCAGATTTTACACTCTCCGGTTTTAGTAAATCTACCCCAATGTCTCCTTTTTCCATATTGCTGTAGCCCAGCACCTGGCTACAGACTCTTGTGGAGTGAATATACAATAGGCATAGGCAAGGTCCACAACAGTTGTTTGTAGCAACCAACTGCTGTAGAGCTTCCCTATGGAGATTAAGATGAAGGGGGAACCCTTCTGACTCTGTGTCTACATTGGCTATTTGTTTGGAATGGATCTATTTTTTCTTAAAGACATACATTTTGACTTCAACCTTAGTTTTGGTGCTACATTATTTTTGTGGTTTCCATCAGAAGTGTTCCTGTATGTAGCAGTACCCCCGAAGGGGCTGCTAAGTGTTCTGGTTCCTCCATCACCCTGCCCAGTCAGGCACACAGTTCTTATTCACCCTCAGTTAGAAAACCAGCCTTTGTTTTGTATTTTTATTGAGGGGATTTAACTTGGATGGGGATAAGATATTCATGAGATGCCCAATTGATTGCAGAAAACATATATGGGACCAAACTATATACACCTTAGGTATATAAACCCTCTTTACTTCCAGCACCAGCACAACTCTTGATCTCACTCTCCAGCACTTTACTTCACTCTTGATCTCACTCTTCAGAACCAGTTAGCACAGACAGATACATAGGCCTGACACTGGCTCAGTCAGGCCCAATGCAATTGCCCTTTACAGGCAGGGACCGAGGGCCCCTATGGTGTAGCAAAAGTAGGTAGTCCAAGTGCTAGCTGTCTGCCTGGCTACTGAGCCCAGTACCACACCTACAGGCCCTGCCAGCCCTCCCAGCTGCAGCTGCCTCTTTCTCTACTGCCCATTCTATCACAGTCCATTCTACTGGCTCTGCACCCATCCCAGACTGCTTGTTCCCAGTCCTCTCCAGCATGCCTCTCAGACCTCCCAAATGTATGAACCTCCCCAGCCCTTCTGGCTGTGACTTGTAGTTCCTCTGGAGACTAGCCTGGCAGTACTCTCCTGCTGTCCTCTCCTGGCTCCTCCTGTGCCTCCTGTCCAGGACCCCTCCATGTGTTCTTAGAGGGTCCCGTCCACACCCGAGCCCAGGCCCAAGGTCAGCCCCCAGACTGGTGAGCTCCAACCAAGGCCACGACAGCCTAGCACTCCATCTCCAGCTTTCTCCCAAACAATTCCTCCCTAGCTGGGCTGACCCTGAGTATTTAAGGAGGCCTGCCCCCTGCCAATCCAAGTTGGGGATTGGTCAGGGCTCCTCGGAATACCCCAGACAGCTCCACCTCTCCTCTCCTCATTCCTTTCCAGAAGATTCTAGAATGTTCAGGAAAGAAGTGGGAGATCTCTGCGATATTGTCTGTGAGTCACTCAGCTCTGCCTGAGTCACTCCCAACCCAGATCAAAACACACCCAGGAAATTTACTATTTACACCCAGGAAACAACACTATCACTTCTAGGACACTATAATGTAGAATGTTCAAGTATATCTAAAGCCAAGAACAAAAATGGAATGTATTTCAGCTTACAAATCATTAGGTGTGCTGGCTACATTTGTTTTCTTTTTGCATTAATCCCTTATTTTCATCTGCTGATCCTGCCAGTAAACACACTTCCTGTCCTAGTATGACAACACTCATTCACTGTATTGTGCCTATGGATAACAGTATTGTCACCCTTGGACAGGAAGTGTGCAAGGAAAACAAACACCTTTCCCTCTTCTCATTTCCATAAGATAAAGATAGGCGCTTTTTAGTGCACAGAGAGAACCCAAAACAATGCACAGGAAGAGAGCACAAAAGGCTATCGGCTTACACAATTTCTGACAGGATCATCAAGTATATTTTGCACTGTTATGGTCTACTCACAAATTCCCTTCCCTCCAGATTAACTCGACTATTGCTTTTCAAAACATGAAATTTCGTCTCTTACGTAATTCTATTTTATAGAATACGGAAATATTGGTGAAATTCATGTGGTTTTTTTACCTTTTTTAAACACTATTGTCACGTTTTATATGAACTACTAGGACAGTCTTTAACACATTCGGCTATCGGAAAACACGAGAGAAGGACACGTAACAAAACCCAAGAGAGACACGTGATTTTTCGCGGATAGAAATAGAATACCT
>BLSH010098192.1:0-23946 GCA_018402905.1 Glandirana rugosa | reverse complement strand
GATTCAAGGACCCCTGGTAGTGGGGACAGAGGCCCAAGAGTGCGGGATGGCACGAGGGCTGGAGGGTCACCGATGGTGTAGTGAGGCTCCAGAAGGCGTGCAAGTAGACGGATGGTCGTACAGGCTGGGTTGGCAACAGGCAGGCAGGAAGGTACAAGAGGATCAGGCAAACGGGTAGTCAGAGTCCAAGCAAGGTTCGTTAACGGGCGGGCAGCAGAGGTACAAAGGAGCAGACAATCGGATGGTCGTGGGTAGCCGGGGTCGGTGCAGGTAGCAAACAGCAGGTCAGGACAAGCCGGGTCAACAGGAGGCAGAACAAACACGGGAACAGGTATCCGGAGCTGAGGCGTACAGGTCGGGAACGCTGTAGAGCGAGCAGCACTTGCTCTCAGAAATCTCCCAGTTTAAATAGGCCCATTTGGCGCCTTTTCCGGCACGTGCGCGCGCACGGGCACGCGGGCACGCACGGGAGCGCGCGAACGCGCACGGGAGCGTGCGAACGCGCACGGAAGCGCGCACCACCGCGGAAATGCCAGGATTTGGTCAGGAATCGTTCCTTTCCTAACACCACGTCTCCAAAACTTCTGGTCTCAAGTCCAAGACATAACTAACAGAGTCTCCACTTATTCACTAACCCCATCCCCAGCCCAATTCCTGTTGCACCACACAATATTACCGGGACAAACATACCGTAAATCCATTGCCATCCACATGATAAACGCTGCCAAACTCTGCATCCCACTACACTGGAACTCACCCTCCCCCCCCCCAACAGTAGCAGAATGGTACAGGAGAATAAACAAAATAGCCGAGATGGAAGAACTCATACATATTGCCAAGGAAACCCCCTCTAAATTCTCTCAAACATGGGCAAGCTGGTCTCACTTCAAAACCACTCAGGATTACCTGAACACAGTAACCCACAACCCACAACCCACAATGAAACGACACACAGCATTCCGTGATACAAAGCTATCCCCCGGACCTCATTTAAAATAACTCTAATACTCTAAGCCCCACCCAAAAAAGACTGAATCACATGTTCCGTAAAAAGGAATGGACCCCCTCACTTACCCAACCCTACACCATCCCAAACTTAAACCCCAACAATTGGAGCTTGTGGTTGGGTGCGACGGGGGAGACCTGCGGAACCTTTGTCTCATTCTGCAACACCCCCCTTAACCCTCCTCCTTTCTTTCTCTTTTTCTCTCTTTATTTCCATCATCCCCACCCCCCCTCATATCTCTCCCCCCACTTCCCTCCGTCAAGTACCACTATCCCCCCCCAAGTACCCCTCCCAAGCCCATCCTATACCCCCCCCCCCACAAGAACACCCTTACTATGTTATACGGACAACACAACCACTCCGAAAGAAACAGGCTTTGAAAACGACATCCCCAAACACTATGCCGTGAGTACCCCCACCCAGAAGTCCCCTACTCTCTGTGTTCGAGACCCGACCCACTTCAAATACGCATCAGGACCTCACTCAATTAACATAATACCCAACAAGTTACAGACCGGTCAACAAGAGTAACCTACTTAAGCATTACTCAAAACAGATCAAACACTCGAACCCGAATATCCCTTAGATACGCGCTGATTACAACCACTAAAACACCCATAAGCACACGGCCCACAATACCTGATTACAACTCCACCAGTAAACCCACTGAGGATGTTTCTTGTAGTTCTTTATTATTCATGTTATCCTCCATGTTATCGTTTACATGCCGGTTGTTACCATGCATTAAGGTATGATCTGTATTGATTATCTTCTTACTGAAATGCATACGTAAACCTGTAATGCTGTTACTTTAATACCAAATAAAAACATTTTAAAGGAAAAAAAAAAAAAACAAGTATATTTTGCACTGTTATCACACATTTTTTCCATTTTTTTGGTGTACTTAAAGTGGTTATAAAGGCATAAGATATTTTATCTTAATGCATTCTCTGCGTGTTCTTGTCTACAGCAGCACTGCTCTCTTTCCCTCTTCTCACAGGACACAGAGGCAGCAATGTTAACCATTGGCTCCTGCTACTATCAGACAAATCCTATGACGAAGGAGCGAGGGGTGTGGCCAAGCTGCGCTGTGTACGTTTATGGACGCATACAACTGTAGCACCTTTGTCCTAAAACAGGGCTACAGGTAAATTTAGCTGTGCTGGGTGGTAGCTAGCCTGGCTAATTTGTAGTTTTAGTGGTCAAATGGCTTTCTTCCTAATCCTGTTTAGCTGTGGCTTCTCCTTCTTGTCAGTAGGTGGCGCTGTTGCCTTTGACATTAGTGTGATGAGCTACAGTGAAGTCAGGTTATGAATAAACATACTTTCTCAGCCAATCAGAATAGCCGCTTTGCATGCTGGGAGAAGCTATTTATTGGAAAGAAGTCAGGTGATCAGTCTCTTCTCACCCTGGGCTGCAGCCTGGGTGGATGTGTGTCAAATAGCTCCTTGCGGCTAGGCCTGAAGCCTGAGACCTATCCAGGAGTCCTACTGGCTGCTAGGTATGTTTGAGGCCTATCCAGGTGTTCAAGATTCTGCAGAGGAAAGCCTGCTCAATACCTGGAAACAATTCTGAAAGGAATGGAGTTCTAGAGAAGTATCAGAGGTGACTTTCATGGACCGGGGACCCACAAGGTGGCTGGGAGAGCTTCCAGAGGACTCATCCAAGAAAATTCTGTGTGATGCTGTGAGTAAAGTTCAGTTACTATAGGAGACTGCCTATTCTACAAAGTACAGATGTGCTGGTTCAGCTTAAAGCCTCTTTTCCTGTACTGCTGTTTACCTAATCTCACCTTTTTGTCTAAGGAGTCTGCCTGTCGGCTGATTGTTGCTATTTTTGACTGAGACCAACAAGAGAAGAACCGCTGCTCCAGGTGTATAGGCTCACACGCTAGATGAATCACTGGAGTGCCTGCCATGACTCGCCCCGCATAAATCCAGAAATGAAACAAAGGCGGCATATCCAGTGTATGCAAGGCTTTATTTGGGTCAATGGCACTACAGGTACCAGCAAGCAATTATGTCCGTAGATGCGTTTCACACATCCTCCGTGTGCTTAATCATTACAATGACTACATATCTCAGCAAGACCTATATACTTGTTGCACAGCTGACACACCCCCAAGGGGGCGGATGCAGACCGCAGAACAAGTCACAGGTGCACACCTTGATCTAGGATGAGGTGTGTGCCCGATCCCACCGGCTGTATGGCTATATACACAAAAAAAGCTCATACAAGGGAGGTTTTCCACTGCACATACACCGGCCGATACAGGTTCCCACAGAGCCGATTAAGATACAGGCACACAACCCACATACATATTGTGTGTTTTCACATAGTACCAGCAGTGTTTAAAATCCTATACATATACAATAGAAAAGAAAAAGCACCTATATGTGTACCTTAAAACCATACCAATTAATAATTCATAAGACTACAGGAAAAAAATAAAGAAATTAATCATAAAGGAAAAGAACCAAAAACCGTATCCTATTCGGGAAAACATGAATATATAACAGTGAATGGAATACCTCACGTAATCTCAATAAAAATAAACCGGAAAAGAAAAAGAATACACAAAACAAAAACCAAAGGAGAAAAATAAACATGAATCATAAATATACCAGAAACATTTTACAAAAATGAAACAAAATAAAATAAAACTTCAAGGAGTATCTCCTTGGTTAGAAGTTATCAGAAAGTATAGATGTTACCATTACTGGGGGGCCCGTTGAGAAGCTGACCGCTAATTGTGTGGAACACACAATGAATCATCCTGTACCATATATACATAAAAATCCCCATCTCAGGGGATACACCACTTGCACTTGGAGGAGGGGAGGTAAGGGGTAGTGCTGTGCAACTGTGTAAGTATAATATGTTTATTATTTCAAGAAAAAAAAAAACTATTCCTTTACAACCACTTTAAAAGCCCAAAAGGGTCCAAATAATAGAAAGTAGTTTTTAGAGTTTACATACCCTTTTAGTATACTTGAGCTACCTGTCTAATGTCCAACATATTTTAAGAAATTCAACTCCACGCAAATCCAGCGGAACGTTTCCCCACTTGTGACCCAGTGCCATTAACTTTTTTTTTATTGTGATACTCTCCTAAGTGGAGTAACACTTTTCTACATGTCCTGAGAAGCATGGTAAAATACTCTATCCAGCACCAATCCCATAGTAGAAATTTTCCTGTGCTATTAAAGGGAGGCTAAGTGCTGCTTCTCTGAACTGGACCATACAGTGGTATTATACTGCATCCTGACCCATTTCCTGGTTTATTTACGTCCTAATGGTCAAAACCCTACCAATATTTTGAAGAGTTGGTGCCATTTATAAGTTCTGGTCTATGCTTGGGACTGTTAGAGCCAAGGAACCCTATACACAGTAAGTTACATAGTTTGTGAGGTTGAAAAAATACATAAGTCCATCAAGTCCAACCTGAGTAATTGCTTTTATGTTAATATTATATTGTATATCCCTGTATGTTGTGGTCTTTTAAGTGCCTATCCAATAGTTTTTTGAAATTATCTATGCTCCCTGCTGAAACCACTGCTTGTGGTAGAAAATTCCACATCCTCACTGCTCTTACTGTAAAGAACCCTCTACGCAGTCTACGGTTAAACCACTTTTCTTCTCATTTTAATGAATGGCCGCATGTGTTTTGATATTCCCTTGCGCGGAAAAGTTTTATTCCTATTGTGGGGTCACCATTGCTGTATTTGTACATTGAAATCCTATCCCCTCTTAAGCGTCTCTTCTCCAGAGAGAATAAGTTCAGTGCTCGTAATCCTTCCTCATAACTAAGGTCCTCCAGTCCCTTAATCAGCTTTTTTGCCCTTCTCTGGACCTTCTCCAGTTACAGCACATCCCTCCTGAGGACTGGTGACCAGAACTGGACGGCATACTCCAGGTGCGGCCGGAACAGAGTTTTTTATAGTGGGAGAATTTGTGGACATAATATCGTCATATCTGCTGATTTACCAAGTACCAAAATTTTTAATTTTTAATCAACAGCTGTGCCTAAAGCATGATTGCGGGCTCAGAGAGTATGCAAAGCAGGGGAGGCTTGGAGATCTTCCTTTAGCCTTGTTTATGTGGGTGCTGAGGCCTGTATACTGTGAATGGGCTGTATTTTCATGTCCTGCATGCAGGCAGTCCATTCAAGTCTTTTAGCACACTGTGGCTGCACAGAAACAGCCGCTCATTCTAATGTGATAGGTATTCAGGTTAGCAGCCCTGAATGCAGGCAGTGACACACCTGGGGTCTAGAGATGCCGAACAAGGCCTTACTGCTGCAAGGATAGAAGCTACTTTGCATGTAATAAAAGAATGATCTGATAGTTATTTTATCACCCCATGGACACTCACTCAGACAGAGCAATATCAGCCCCATAACAGTTACAAAGGTAAATGAAAACTCGTACATAACAAATATCCTTTCTACACAATTTGGTAGTTTCAGGTTTTTAAAAATAAATGTTCAATTTCAATCTTATGTGGCAATTTTTAAAAATGATCTAAACTAAGATTCAAATGTCACTTCCTTGCAATATGGCATTCCATATACCAGCATGCCCTGAGAATTTATTGTTAATATGATTGGCTCACTGTTTTTTGAAGTTTTACAAGAATGCAAGTGCCACAAAAGCTTATGTGGACCTTTTTAAAAGCAATGACGGCTGCCCCCCTCGGCATCACGGCGGCTTTGGCCGTGCATCTCCTCCCTCCTCCTCCTAGGCCAATTCAAACGCTTCTTCTTTCAGCCAATCGGGAAACGGGTCTCAGATCCCCTTCCTGATTGGCCGGGAGAAGAGTCAGTGTGACAATAGCGCATATTCTTATGCTATTGTCACACAGCTGGGTGGGATAAGGGCACAGTGCTCTGCTCCCCGAGTCCACCCTTTTATGTAGCCTATTAGAGCCTCAGGCTCTAATCACGTGCTTCAAAAAAAAACCCTGTTTGGAATCCATGCATCCAGCCCCTCTGCATTTAGATTAGGGGGCCAGAAGCATGGATTGGAGAGTGGCGCCCCTGCGCCCCTAATGGACGGGTCACCGCTGTTTAACCACTTCAGCCCCAGAAGGATTTCCAGCTTTAGGACCGGAGCCCTTTTTGCGATTCGGCGCTGCGTCGCTTTAACTGACAATTGTGCGGTCGTGCGACGTCGTACCTCCGGCGGCGCGCGTGCGCTCACTAAACTCGTTCCCGCAGCCGCCGTCGTATGACGGCGTTTTGCGGGAACGAGCCACTTTGCCGCCGTCAGATGCCGATCGGCGGTCGGCAAGTGGTTAAAAAGATTTTTATTTTGTAACAGCCATTTTAGGGACTCAGCACTCTCACTTAACTCAACAGGACTTAAAACTAGACAATAGAGAAAGTACAAAGAAAATGTGTTAATATATCTATATATATATATATATATATATATATATATATATATATATGTAGCACTACCCCCGTAGGAGCTGCTTATGTATGTTCAGTTCGTTACTCTGCCTCTCAATCCCAATAACAGCCTCAGTCCCCTCTGGCACACCTGGCTATAGTGTGAATGCAAAGATCAATGAGAAACACACACACATTATTATAAAACACAGATATTGTCTTTACTGTAGTATTTCTGTGGAATAACCATTGGCAATAAGTTCAAGGAATACAAAAGAAGAGCATTAACTGAAGTTATAAGCAATATACAGTATCTCCCACTCCTCTCCTGCACATACTACCCACCATCAAACACACCAAACTCCTCTCCTGCACATACTACCCATTGCCATACACTCCGCACTGTACATTCCCTATTTAACACTACTGCATTCTGTAAGTCATCTCAGACTCCATTAAACTGCACCCCCTTTAGCCATGCCCAATATTTAGCACAATTTAAGCCATGCCGCATTTCTTTGCCCATACCTGGGGCCCACTTTCTATCTTGCACATAGGCCAACTCATTTCATGATATGCCCCTTGTACAGATTACCTTGGGGTTATTCTAAGGTTCTGAATCCCCTGAAAACAGCCTAAGTGTACTATTGAGCTACAGTATCTCACCAAAGTGAGTACACCCCTCACATTTATGTAAATATTTTATTCTATCTTTTCATGTGACAACACTGGAGAAATTACACTTTGCTACAATGTATAGTAGTGAGTGCACAGCTTGTATAACAGTGTAAATTTGTTGCCCCTCAAAATAACTCAACACAGCCATTAATGTCTAAATCGCTGGCAACAAATGTGAGTACACCCCTAAGTGAAAATGTCCAAATTGGGCCCTATTAGCCACTTTCTCTTCCCAGTGTCATAGGACTCATTAATGTTACAAGGTCTCAGGTGTGAATGGGAAGCAGGCATGTTAAATTTGGTGTTATTGCTCTCACTCTCTCATACTGGTCACTGGAAGTTTAACATGGTACCTCATGGCAAAAAACTCTCTGAAGATATGAAAAAAAGAATTGTTGCTCTACACAAAGATGGTCTGGGCTATAAGAAGATTACCAAGACCATGAAACTGACCTGCAGCATGGTGGCCAAGACCATACAGTGGTTTAACAGGACAGTTTCCACTCAGAACAGGCCTCGTCATGGTCAACCAAAGGAGTTGAGTGCATGTGCTCAGCGTCATATCCAGGGGTTGTCTTTGTGAAACAGATGTATGACTGCTGCCAGCATTGCTGCAGAGGTTGAAGGGGTGGGGAGTCAGCCTGTCAGTGCTCAGACCATACGTTGCACACTGTTTCAAATTGGTCTGCATGGCTGTCGTCCCAGAAGTAAGCCTCTTCTAAAGATAATGCACAAGAAAGCCCGCAAATAGTTTGCTAAAGACAAGCAGACTAAGGACATGGATTACTTGAACCATACCATGTCCTGTAGTCTGATGAGAGCAAGATAAACTTATTTGGTTCAGATGGTGTCAAGGGTGTGTGGTGGCAACCATGTGAGGAGTACAAAGACAAGTGTGTCTTGCCTACAGTCAAGCATGGAGGGGGGATTGTCATGGTCTGGGGCTGCATGAGTGCTGCCGTCACTGGGGAGCTACAGTTCATTGAGGGGACCACGAATGCCAACATGTACTGTGATATACTGAAGCAGAGCATGATCCCCTCCCTTTGGAGACTGGGCCGCAGGGCAATATTCCAACATGATAATGACCCCAAACACACCTCCAAGAAGACCACTGCCTTGTTAAAGAAGCTGATGGTAAAGGTGGTGGACTGACCAAGCATGTCTCCAGACTTAAACCCTACTGAGCATCTGTGGAGCATCCTCAAATGGAAGTTGGAGGAGCGCAAGGTTTCTAACATCCACCAGCTCTGTGATGTCCTCATGGAGGAGTGGAAGAGGACACCAGTGGCAACCTGTGAAGCTCTGGTGAACTCCATGCCCAAAAGGGTTAAGACAGTGCTGGAAAATAATGGTGGTCACACAAAATATTGACACTTTGGGCCCACTTTGGACATTTTCACTTAGGGGTGTACTCACTTTTGTTGCCAGAGGTTTGTGTTGAATTATTTTGAGGGGACAGCAAATTTACACTGTTATACAAGCTGTACACTCACTACTTTACATTGTAGAAAAGTGTCATTTCTTCAGTTTTGCCACATGAAAAGATATAATAAAATATTTACAAAAATGTGAGGGGTGTACTCATTTTTGTGAGATACTGTATGTGCAGGAGAGGAGTGCGGAGTGTATGGCGGTGGATAGTATGTGCAGAAGAGGAGTGTGGAGTGTATGGAGGTGGGTAGACTGTGCAGGTGAGGAGTGTGCCGTGTATGTAGATGGGTTGAATGTGCAGGTGAAGAGTGCGGAGTGTACAGTGGTTGGTACTATGTTCAGGATTGTGTCAGTAGGGTAGTGGAGGTTGTCAGTAGTTCTTTATTTTTATTTTTTTTTACATTTTTACAATTAAATTTTTTAGTATATTTTTTTTAATTTTTTCAAAATGTTTTTGGGTGGCCAGTGGATGGTGTCAGTAGTGCAGTGAATGGTGTCAGTAGAGCAATGGACAGTGTCAGATTTTTTTCTTTTTTTTATAACTTTTTTTCACATTTTATTTTTTAAATTATTTTTTTACAATTCATTTTTTTTTCACAATGATTTGGGGGGGGGGGGGATTTGGACAGTGTCAGTAGGGCAGTGGATGGTGTCAGTAGTTATTTTGTTTTATCATCTTATTACCTATTTTTTTTTACGATTTAATTATTTTCTTTTAGATATTTATTTTAATATATTTTTTTTCACAGTGCTTCTGCAGAAGGGGAGGGGGGAGGTATGAGGCAGAGGACGGTATCAGTAGGGCAGATGTTGGTGTCAGTAGAGCCGTGGATGGTGTCAGTTCCTTATTTTTATGTATTTTTTTTAGAATTTAATTTGCTTTTAATTTTTCTGGGGGTTGGGGCAGTGGACAGTGTCGGCAGGGCGGGGCGAAGGGGGTGGTGTCAGTATTTTTTTATTATTATTTCTTTACAATTATATTTTTTTATTATTTTTTTTACAATTTTTTTTTGTTTATCAGCTTTGAAGATGAATGGACAGGAGGCAGCGGCTCCTGTCCATTCATAAACTGAAGCAGAGTAACACACAGTTTACTCTGCTCAGTTATCACAGGACAGGAGTGTGATCGGTAACAAACGCTCTCAATGTCCAATTCAGACATGGAAAGGAGCCGGTAACTGACATATTTACCGGCCCCTTCCTCCACTCTCCATCCTGACACATCCCCACAGCTGGCGGGAGAGGAGAGCAGGGAGCCGGCTGTGGGGGTGGGGTGGCGAGGGGGGGCGGTGTAGGAGGACACAGTGGCCGGGGAAGAATGGGGGGAGCGGAGGAGAACGGGAAGGAGGACACAGTGGCTGGGGAAGAACGAGGGAAGGGGAGGAGAATGGGAAGGAGGACACAGTGGCCGGGGAAGAACAGGGGGAACAGAGGAGAATGGGGAGCGGAGAAGGAGAATGGGGGAAAGGAGGAGAATGAGAAGGAGGACACAGTGGACTGGGAGAAAACAAGTGGAGCAGAGGAGGAGAATGGAAGGAGGAGGAGAACGGGAAGGAGGGAAGGACACATCAGGCTGGGAAAGAACACGGGAGTTGAGGAGGAGAATTCGAGGAGGAGGACACAGAGAACAGCCTGGGAGGATCAGTGCTTACAGTTGTCCCTCCCGCCACACCAATCATCCCTGGCTGTCAAGGGACAATCATCCATGTGTGCAGGGTGGGTCACAGTAGGCCCCCCCCTCGGAGGCCCATGTGCAGTGAACACCCTGCACATATGGATGATACGCCATTGAATCTGTACCAGATTGGTTACCTTTACTCAAGTTTGGCTCTATAAGTCCAGGCAGGAGGAAAGTAGAAGACTGACCCTCTCCATGCCAGATCCCTCTCTTCTATCTCCTGGCACCTCAGGCCCAATAACAAACACTGTATTCAAATAAACAATCAATATCTTGGCTTCCCTGATAGGCTGTCCCACACAGCCACTGCATATACAAAGCCCTGGATATATGAGTGTGAGGCCCGTACGGCAATAGTAACTTCAGTCCCCTTGAAGTTAGACACGTCTTGACATCTTCAGCTAGCCACTCTCATTGGTGCACTTAAATTCCAAGATAGCAGGCCCAAATAACATAACTGGCTCAGATCATTAATTGAAGAATGCAAGATTTTCCTCCTGCATCCTGCAGGATGAAAGGGCTAACAACATCGGTATACAGTGTCTTTCTTACTGAATGGCCTTGTCTCCTGATGTACTACCAGCAATGATGTCTGCATACAGGATTCAATATAACTCCATCTGTGCAGTGTACTTGATTCCTGCAAATGGGCACAGATAACTTTTAGAAGAAACCCTTGGTAGTGATTACTGACTCCAGGATATATTATCTGTTAAAGAAAGACCCGTGCACAGGATTTTGTAATCCACTAAGAAGAATGAGTCTGTACTGACAATAAAAGACAGATAGAAACAACCGAGTGTACTCAAAGGTAGTTTTCAGTCTGCTCACCACTGTACCACCCTCAATCAGCCGATCACAGAGACAGTCCGGATGCTCAGGCTGTGCTAATGACACTGGAACTGATGATGTCTGCTTGCTCTTTGCTTTAGGGAAAGCGCTTCTACTGCACCCTATGCAGCTCTCTATCTCTCTCTGGACCGATCAATGTGGCTGCTGCTGTGTCTTCTGCTGCTCTGGAATGGACCCAGATGTCTGTAAGCTGGCTCTGCAGATCACCCACCGGAACGCTGTAGCACCACAGCTGGCTGGGACAAAGTAGAAATTCAGCTGGCTGGATCACTGGAAGTAGGCCTCAGGCTGCAGCCCCGCTACTGATTGACCACACCGTCTTCAGAGACTGAAACAGACTCCACCCTTCACTTAACCACTTTCCGACCGCCCGCCGCAGTGTGATGGCGACCAGATGGTCAGGGGACGGTGGCCATGATCGTGCGCCGTGAGTGCGCGCTCACGACACGTGCACTGTTGTTCGATTCGTCACAGGACCGATCACTCTACACAGCCAGGCCCCTCCGATAGGTCCTGATGAATGACATTGCTCCTCTGCCTCTGAAATGTAAACAGAGGCAGAGGAAGTGAGCTCAACTTCCTCCCTGAGGCCATTTTCGGTTTCAGCGAGGAAGAGAGAGCATCTAAAAGTAAGTTGCACAACACTACACACACACTACACACCAGGACAGTTAGGCACACTCCTGTCACCCCCTGTCACAGTGTCATATAGTGCAGTGATCTGATTTTTACCGATCGGCAGTGACCCCAGTTAGGTTTTAGTGTGCGTTAGGGTCAGTGTAAACCCCAGGCAGGGCCAGTTAGTTAGGTACTCTGACACGCATACACACATATTACAGGTGTTAGATGTTATTGTAGTAGATATTGTTAGATATTATTGTAGTCAATATCTGCAATCTGATCAGATATATATTAGCGTCCCCACTAGCTTAGTATTCCAAAAAACGCCACGTTAGCGGGATCAGCCCAGATACCTGCTAGCAACTGCGTTTAGCCCCCCCGCCCAGCCCAGCCCACCCAAGTGCAGGATCTATAGATCGCTGTCACTTACAAAACACAGAACACATATCTGCAGCATTCAAGAGATCACACCCGATCCCTGCGAAATCTGACAGTGAATTTGGTAGCGTTTGAAACAGGCACTGACAACCAGTTGCGCTTTTTTGCTTGTGAGTCACGGTGGTGTACCTATAAATTTAGAAAGTCCAAAATGTCCAATCCGAGGTACACTACCGAAGAGCCCTACACTATGCTGAGTATGACAGGTGAGAGCGATGGGGAAGCCTCACTGTCAGAATCAGGCTCAGCATATGAACCTGTAGAGAGCAGCGGCACCCTGTCAGATAGCTCTGATGACGGAGTTGTGGTCCCTGCTAAGGTCAGGCGTACCAGACCCCGTTCTGCTGTCGCTGAGGTGCATGAAGCGCAGGGCTCTCGTATGCAGCAGAGAGCCAGTACTAGCGCCGCTACTCCTTCTGGTGACCTGGCAAGCACCAGCGGCCTAGTACATCCTGGTCATAGACGAACCAGCACTGCAGTATCAAGTGGTGACGTGCCAAGTCCCATAAGTGCAGTTCAAGTTGGTGTGGCTAGCACGAGTAGTGTCCCACAGCCACAAAGAAGACGAATACAGGCCCGCAGAACCCATAGTGCCCTTCCTGACGCGCTTGCAACCATGATTGGCAACCCACCACTGATGCAGTGCCCTTACTTCCCCCATTCACTGCCCAACCTGGAATTACGGTGAATACAGCTGATTTTACGGCCATTGATTTTTATTCGCTGTATTTCATGGAAGATCTCTATAGATCTATAGTGGACCAAAGCAATTTATATGCTGGTGAATTCATCGCCGCTAATCCCCATTTGACACTTGCCAGAGACTGGAAACCAATCACGATTCCAGAATTTAAGACTATTCTGGGCCTTTCCTTCCTCGTGGGCATAACTAAAAAAACTGATTTGCGATCATATTGGTCCACTGACCCAATTCACCATATGCCCATGTTCTCTGCTTGCATGGCCAGGACACGATACGAGCAGATTTTGCGGTTCATGCACTTCAGTGACAATGAACTCAGTCATCCACGGTGTGACCCTGAATTTGACTGGCTCTACAAAATTCGGCCCCTCATAAACCACTTTAACACCAAATTCGCCCCACTTTTTATTACCAACCAAGTTGTGTGCGTGGACGAGTCCCTGGTTAAATTTTCTGGCCGTCTTGCTTTCAAGCAGTACGTCCCCAGCAAGCGTGCCAGATACGGAGTCAAACTGTATAAGCTCTGTGACAGGGCCACAGGCTATACATGTAGTTTCATGTTTATGAGGGCAAAGATAGTCATGTAGAGCCGGAAGGATGCCCAGACTACATAGGGAGTGCTGGCAAGATTATGTGGAGCTTGGTGTCACCCTTATTCGGAAAGGGGTACCACTTGTACGTGGACAATTATTACACGAGCGTGCCACTTTTTAGTCACTTGTTTGATCATCAGATTGGCGCATGTGGCACCATGCGACCTAATCGCTGGGGCTTCCCCCAACGCCTTGTAGATTCCCGTCTTAGACGGGGGAGAGAGCCTGCTTGAAGTGTAATAATTTGCTCGCGATGAAGTGGAGGGACATCAGAATGTTTTCTTTCTGACCTCCCTTCATGCAGATACGACAGTCCAAATTTCCACGGCGACTGGTGTTGTGGAGAAACCCCTCTGTGTCCACAATTATAACCTAATTATGGGAGGGGTGGACCTCAATGACCAGTTACTGGCACCATACCTAATCACCCGTAAAGCTAGACACTGGTACAAAAAAATGTCTATATACCTTTTTCAATTGGCTTTGCTGAATGCTCATGTCTTATACAGAGCGTCAGGACTGACGGGATCCTTCCTCAAATTCATGGAAGAGATCGTCACAGCCCTTCTGTTTCCAGATGGTGATGCACCCCCACTCCAGAATGTGAATGCAGTTAACCGGCTGCATGGGAGGCACTTTCCACGTGTCCTCCGTGGTAACCCAGGCCACAGAACCCCCCAAAAGAGATGTCGTGTCTTCAAACAATGCGGATACAGGCGTCACACCTGCACTTATTGCCCCACCTGTCCTGACCAGCCTGGTCTCTGTATCGATGAACGCTATCACTAGAGTTGAATGGTTCATACCGGACTTTAGGGTGTCCGTGTCCCGAACCCAAACTCGGACATTTGAGAAAAAGTCCGGGTTTGGGTATTTTTTTCACGCCTGTTGAATAGCTGTAGGACAGCCAATCAACAAGCGTTTCACTCGTTTGCCCTTAGAAGCCATCACAGCCATGCCTACTAATGGCATGGCTGTGATTGGCCAGTGCATCATGTGACCCAGCCTCTATATAAGCTGGAGTCACGTAGTGCTGCATGTCACATCATCTCATACTAGTGTAGAGAGAGGATGCTGTTGCTGCTGCTGCTAGGAGGGACAGATTAGCTTTAGAAAATCATCTCATACTAGTGTAGGGAGAGGATGTTGCTGCTGCTGTGAGGGACAGATTAGCTTTAGAAAATCTGTTAAACAGCGATTTATTGGTGGGTGGGTGCTAGAGGAGATTTTTGTTTGCTAGAGTACATTTTGTTTGCTAAGCAAAGTGCCTAATATAAAACCTAAGCAATTTTTCTGTTAGGTGGGAGTTTGCAGCCATTTTTGCAAGCTACTTTAATAGTGTTCTGCTAGTTCAGTTGGCAACATTTTGGCATATTTAAATACTGCTTTTACATTGCAGTTAGACAAATAAAAAAAACATTTTTTTTTGTGCAAAATATTACATTTGCGGTCAGCGGGGCATTTCCTGCACAAAATTAAAAAGCGTCTACATTGCTGGTTTGAAAAAAAAAAATATTCTAAATACTACATTTGCGGCCAGCGGTGCATTTCTTGCACAAAAATAAAAAGTGCGTCTACATTGCTGGTTTAAAAAAAAGAATAATAAATAGTGCTACATAGTACATTTGCACCTTGCTGTGCATTTCTTGCACAAAATTAAAAAGTGTGTCTACATATCAAGAGCGACTTCAGGAACTTAATATGTACAGTCTGGAGGAAAGAAGGGAGAGGGGAGACATGATTGAAACCTTTAAATACATCAAGGGAGTGAATAAGGTTCAGGAGGGCAGTCTTTTCAATATGAAACCAAAATCAAGAACACGGGGACATGACCTCAAACTAACTGGGGGGAAGTTCAAAACTAATCTTAGAAAGTATTATTTTACTGAAAGGGTGGTTGATGATTGGAATAAACTACCAACAGAGGTTGTGAGACAGTCAACAGTAAATGGCTTCAAACATGCTTGGGATAAACATAAATCTATAGTCAGACAACAAGGTTAATGTAAAAAAAATAAAAATAAAAAGGGGCAGACTCGATGGACTACTCAGTCTTTTTCTGCCGTCACTTTTCTATGTTTCTACATTGCCAGTTTAGAAAAAAATATAAATTTGTGCTAAATAGTACATTTGCGTCCAGAATGAGGAGAGAGTCAAAGAAGGGACGTGGTCGTGGTGCTGCTGGTGTTGGTGAAGCTCCTGTTGCAAGGAGAGGACGTGGTCGATCTGTGCCAGCTACACGCACAAGTGAAACACCTTCCTCAGGTGCGAGTAGCCGACAGAACCTTCAACGTTATATGGTAGGCCCGAATGCCGCTCAACGAATGGTGAGGCCAGAACAAGTACAGGCGATAGTAGATTAAACCATGGTACATTTTATATGGAAAAAGTGAACCCGTGCTAGAACATCTCTGGGTTTGTATGCAGATAGTGATTTTTTTTTTTTTTTAATATGTCTCAATATTTTGGTGGCTACCCCAATTAGAAAAAAAAACCAAACAAACAAAAAATAGTGTTGGCTACCTCCTCCTCCTCCTCCTCCACCGCCACTTCCACCTACACCGACATGGTCACCGCCTCGGTCACCGCCTCCTCAACTTCCTACTCCACGTCCACCTCCTCCTTCATTTTTTTTTTTTATGTGATTTTAAGTTATTTTTTCTATCCACATTTGTTTGCAGGCCACTTGTCCTACTCTTACCTCCATTTTGCTTCCTTTTGCAGCCCTCTAGCCCTTTCCAGGACTTTTTTAGAGCCATTTTAGTGCCCACAAGTTCGGATCACCATTGACTTCAATGAGGTTCGGGGTCAAGTTCGGGGCCGAACTCAAACTTTTTCGTGAAGTTCCGCCGAACCCGATCATCCAGGTGTTTGCTCAATTCTAGCTATCACACATTAGTGAATTATTAGCATAGGGTACAGCAGACACAGTGATTAGGCACACTTACATAGGGTCTCCAAAGATGGCAGTGCATTTTGAGAGATCCAAAGCTGGAACCAGTTAGTTTTTAGTTACAAAAAAAAGTGTACCAAAAAAAATAAAAAACATTTAAAACAACAAAAAAAATTTAAAAAATGTTAAAAAAACAAAGAAAAAACAAAAAAAAAAAACAAAAACAGTTGTACGTTTCTTTTTTTCTCTCTCTCTAATCTCTCTCTATTGTTAATATTTTGTATGCATACCTGTTTGTTACTGTTTTTATCATGTTTTCTTTGCAGGTATGTAATTTTTTATGTTAATGCTTACCTGTAATGTTACATTGTTAATGTGTTTTATATTTTTTTCTTTTTAGCAGGTGTGTAATTGTTTTATGTTACTGTGTTTTATTAATTGTTTATTCCCTTTCAGGTACGCCATTCAGCTGCAGCACTGATTTATTAATGGTGACAGCAAAAGCGTTTGCTCCCACCATTCATAAAGCAGCAACTCCAGCGCTGCTGGCGGTGATTTCACCACCACAGTTAAAAAAGAGCAAATATACTGGAGCATAGGGACAGTGGGTGGAAATTGGGGCAGATTGTCCCTATGCTTCGGTATATTTTTTTTAAAAAGTGGCTATGCCCACCATTAGAAGTGGGAGAATGAAGGGAGGTTTTCTAATGGTGGGCATACCCAACGATTGATTCTTTTTTTTTCATTTAACCCACAGGCTGCATGAAAAAAAAGAACATTACAATATATGCCCAACAAGGACCAGCGACATACTAGTATGTTGCTGGTCTTCTCAGGCTCTCCTGTCCCACCGGGGAACACGAGAATGCAGCTGGTGGTTGCGCCAGCTGACCATAGAGCTGATTGAAGACTAGAATGGCTCCAATCATCTCCATGGCCTAAGAAACTGGAGGCTACGAGCATTTTGTGACTTCGGTTTTGCCAGATATAAACAGCACCATTGGAAAATTGGGGAAGCATCTTATCACACACTGATGTTGGTGTGGTCAGATGCTTTAAGTGCTGGGGAAAGATTTAGAGTTTAGTAGACCCAAAATTAAAAAAAAAAAAATGCAACAATACCTATTTTTATCATAGGGGATATTTAAAATCCCTGTGATAAAAATAAAACTGATAAAATAAAGATGAAAGGGACAGTGTAAAAATAAGATTAAAAGCAAAATGAATATTGATTAAAAAAAAAATGCACCCCTGCCCCCCCTGTGCACACACGCAAAGGTGGATGCAAGCGTCAGTCTCGTGTCGTATGTAAACAACAATTTCACCATGCATGTGAGGTATCAACGCGAACGTCAGATCGAGGGCAGTAATTCTAGCAGTAGACCTCTGCAGATCTAAAGTGGTAACCTGTAAAGGCTTTTAAAAATGTATATAGTTCGGGTGTACGTCATTTTTTAAAACATGTCATGTTTGGTGTCTATGCACTCGGCATGAGATCAACATTTATATTTCACCAAAAATTTGGTCAACATAGTGTGTTTTTGTGCATTAAAATTCAAAAAACGTGTTTTTTTTCCCCCAAAAATTGTGTTTGAAAAATTGCTGAGCAAATACTCTGTGAAAAAAAAAAGTTGAACACCCACTATTTTAATCTGTAGGGCCTCTGCTTTAAAAAAATATATATAATGTTATAATGTTTGGGGGTTCAAAGTAATTTTCTAGCAAAAAAAATGTATTTTTTCATGTAAACAAAAAGTGTCAGAAAAGACTTGTTGGTTCAAGTGTTTAGAAGAGTGGGTGATGTTGGGCATAAAATGCCAGGACAGTTCAACCCCCCCAAATGATGCCATTTTGGAAAGTAGACACCCCGAGCTATTTTCTGAGAGGCATTTGAGTCCATTGAATATTTTATTTGTTTGTCATTAGTGATTGAAAAATGACAAAATAAAAAAAAGAAATTACACAAAGTTGTCACTGAAATTATATATTGCTCACCCATGCCATGGGTATGTGTGGAATTACAACCCAAAATACATTCTGCTGCTGAGTATGGGGATACCCCATGTGTGAGACTTTTTGTGAGTCTATCCGTGCACGGGACCCCGAAAACCAATCACCCCCTTCAGCATTTCTAAGGGCGAAAATGTATGCCTTCATTCCTCACTACCTATCCAGGTTTCGGAGGCCATGAAATGCCCAGATGTTTTATTTATTTATTTATTTTTTTACACAAAGTTGTCACTGAAATTATATATTGCTCACACATGCCATGAGTATATGTGAAATTACACTCCAAAATGCATTCTGCTGCTTCTCCTGAGTATGGGGATACCACATGTGTGAGACTTTTTGGGAGCCCAGCCGCGTACAGAACCCCAAAAACCAATCACCGCCTTCAGGCTTTCTAAGGGCATAAAATGGTGATTTTACTCCTCCTTGCTAAGAGGTATGGTGCGTATTTTGCAGCTCTCATTTTGTTTTGGAAAATGAAGAAATAAACAGATTTTTTGTTTTTTTCAAATTTCAAAACTTTGTGACAAAATGTGAGATCTGCAAAATACTCAAAATGCTTCTCAGCAAATAACTTGGAGTGTCTACTTTCCAAAATGGGGTAATTGGGGGGGGGGGGGGGGTATGTACTATCTGGGCATTCCATGGCCTACGAAACTGTTATAGGGAGTGAGGAGTAAAATCAACTTTTTACGCACTTAGAAAGCCAGAAGGCGGTGATTGGTTTTTGGGGTCCCATACGTGGCTAAACTGCCAGAAAGTCTCACATGTGTGGTATCCCTGTATTCAGAAGAAGCAGCAGAATGACAACTTTGTGAAGAAAAAAAAAATTGTCTTTTCCCCAAAACTTGTGGCAAAATATAAAATATTCCATGGACTCAACATGCCTCTCAGCAGATAGCTTGGGGTGTCTACTTTCCAAAATGGGGTCATTTGGGGGGGGGAGTAGGGGTTTGTGCTATCTGGGCATTTCATGGCCTCTAAAACTGAGATAGGTAGTATGGGATGAAGGCATACATTTTTGCCCTTAGAAATCCTGAAGGGGGTGATTGGTTTTTGGGGTCCCGTATGCTCCCAAAAAGTCTCACACATGGGGTATCCCCCTACTCAGGAGAAGCAGCAGAATGTATTTTGGGGTGTAATTCCACACATACCCATGCCATGTGTGAGCAATATATAATTTCAGTGACAACTTTGTGTAATTTTTTTTTGTAATTTTTCAATCACTTATGACAAAAAAATAAAATATTCCATAGACTCAACATGCCTCTCAGCAAATTCCTTGGGGTGTCTACTTTCCAAAATGGTGTCATTTGGGGTTTTTTCTTGCTATCTGGGCATTTCATGGCCTCCGCAACTGAGAGGTAGTGTGGGGTGAAGGCATACATTTTTGCCCTTAGAAATCCTGAAGACGGTGATTGGTTTTTGGGGTCCCGTACACGCATAGGCTGCCAAAAAGTCTCACACATGGGGTATTCTCTTACTCAGGAGAAGCAGCAGAATGTATTTTGGGGTGTAATTCCTCACATACCCATGGCATGTGTGAGCAATAGATCATTTCAGTAACAACTTTGTGTACATTTTTTTTTTGTTGGGTCATTTTTCAATCACTAATGACAAAAAAAATAAAATATTCACTGTGCTCAACATGCCTCTCAACAAATTCCTTGGGGTGTCTACTTTCCAAAATGGGGTAGTTTGGGGGGGGGGGGGGTGGTGTGTACTGTCCCTCCATTTTAGCAACTCAGGAAATTAGATAGGCAGCCATAAAATAAAAGCTGCGGAAATTCCAGAAAATGTACCCTAGTTTGTAGACGCTATAACTTTTGCGCACAGCAATAAATATACGCTAATTGACTTTTTTTTACCCGAGACATGTGGCTGAATGCATTTTGGCAAAAATTTATGACTAA
Organism: Glandirana rugosa; assembly: GCA_018402905.1. NCBI lineage: Eukaryota > Metazoa > Chordata > Amphibia > Anura > Ranidae > Glandirana > Glandirana rugosa. The sequence goes on along the minus strand of BLSH010098192.1, from coordinate 3,735 downwards.
AATTTAGTTTATTGTATGCTTGTAATAACATAAAGTTGAAAATCTCATTCTTTTTCAAAATTTCCGTTCTTTTTTTGTTTATATAGCAAAAAATAAAATGTGCAGTGGTGAACAAATACCACCAAAAGAAAGCTCTATTTGTGGGAAAAAAGGACGCAAATTTCATTTGGGTACAGCATTGCATGACCGCGCAATTACCAGTTAAAGTGGCGCAGTTTCAAATTGAAAAAAGTGCTCCGGTCCTAAAGCTGGAAATCCTTCCGAGGCTGAAGTGGTTAAATGGGTCTCCCACAAAGCATCATTCCTCCAGGGAGTTTTTCCTGCAGCACAGCACACTGAGAAATCAAGTCCTTCCCTTGCAGAGTCCAATGACAGGTTTCCTCTGTGGCACTACAAATCCCACAAGGCAGCACTCACATGACCACTCTGTTCTGGTGACTGCTGCTTATTAAAATCCCTCTCATTGGCTTGTGCAACAGCTCCTTCTATTAGCTTTGCTTTGCTTCTTAGGCTCAAGAAACAAAGGAGACTAGCAGTGTGATACCTCTGTGTGGGTCCTGCTCTGTACATAGAGACACATAGAGAGAAAGCTTATGCAGGCAAATGACATGCAGTCAAAGAACTCTCTGAGGATCTGAAAAAAAAATATTGTTGCTCTACATAAAGATGGCATAGGCTATAAGAAGATTGCCAAGACCCTGAAACTGAGCTGCAGCACGGTGGCCAAGACCATACAGTGGTTCCACTCAGAACAGGCCTCACCATGATCAACCAAAGAAGTTGTTTGCACCTGCTCAGCGGCATATCCAGAGGTTGTCTTTGGGAAATAGACGTATGAGTGCTGCCAGCATTGCTGCAGAGGTTAAAGGGGTGGTGGGTCAGCCTGTTAGTGCTCAGACCATACGCCACACGCTGCATCAAATTGGTCTGCATGGCTGTCGTCCCAGAAGGAAGCCTCTTCTAAAGATGATGCACAAGAAAGACCGCAAACAGTTTGCTGAAGATAAGCAGACTAAGGACATGAATTACTGGAACCATGTACTGTGGTCTGATGAGACCAAGATAAACATATTTGGTTCAGATGATGTCAAGCGTGTGTGGCAGCAACAAGGTGAGGAGTACAAAGACAATTGTGTCTTGCCTACAGTCAAGCATGGTGGTTGGAGTGTCATGTTCTTGGGCTGCATGAGTGCTGCCGGCACTGGGGTGCTACAGTTCAGGGAAAGGGAATCATGAATGCCAACATGTACTGTGACATACTGAAGCAGAGCATGATCCCCCTCCCTCCGGAGACTGGGTCGCAAGGCAGTATTCCAACATGATATCGACCCCAAACACACCCCCAAGACAACCACTGCCTTGCTAAAGAAGTTGAGGATAAAGGTGATGGACTGGCCAAGCATGTCTCCAGACCCTATTGGGCATATGTGGGGCATCCTCAAAGGAAGGTGGAGAAACGCAAGGTCTCTAACATCCACCAGCTCCGTGATGTTGCCATGGAGGAGTGGAAGAGGACTCCAGTGGCAACCTGTGAAGCTGTGGTGAACTCCATGCCCAAGAGGGTAGATAACTTCATCTATCCGCAGCTAAAAGCTGGATTCTATCCGTCTGTGTGAAAGGGGCCTAAGTCTTAAAAATAAATAATAATGAAAAAAACAATACTTGCCTATGTTTTTGGAGTCAAATTACAGGTTGGAATTAGGCAGTTACATTAAAAAGAAAAGTTAGAACAATTAGCAAGGAGAAAAAAAAAAGAAGTACTTTTGGTAATTGTATTTCCAAAATAATGATATTGGGGAAATGATTAATAGAATTAAAGAGATTCACAATATTGTCAATTATATTTCTATCACTACAGAAAAACTGTCTTTCATTACGTTCGGAACGTGAGGACCTCTAGCAATGCATCTCCATTATTATCCCATTGAAAAAGATGCTAATGAGAGCTGCATTTCGCTATTTGAATTCAATTGCCGATAGACGAACGAATATGCATTGTGAAATTGGAACTAGGTTTACACGAACGGACACTTCTGGACGTTGCTGACTTGGAGCATGTGTGTTTTTGCAGGTACAACTTGTTGGACCAACTTCTCTGTACACACGGTACAACAGTCATACAACCAAAGTTTTCTAGTTTGTTCATACAACTCCTGTTGTACGACCGGCATACGTCGGCTGTTCTAATCGCGCGTACTAACGGTAGGATTAGTATACAATGGTCGTTCATATGACCTGTTGTATACAATCGTCGAACCGTGTGTACGTGGCTTAAATGTTTGCAGAAGGACCATTGGATGTACAAAAATTGGGCTGTGCCAACCCAGAGCAGCAGCATAACAAAATCTTTCAGAACAGTGAACCATTACTATAAATTCAAACCCAAAAATACCAGTAAATTACAATTTTACGAGCAAACTTGCACCTTTTTTGCTTTGCTGTGGGGCTTATTTAGTAGTAGTACTGCAGAGCAAAAAGCAATAATTTCATGTTACAGGTAACAACTTAAAACACCCATTTAGATTTCATATGATTGATGTCAGATCAATAATAGAAATATTCTGTTTGGTTGCCATGGATAACTGCATTTTGCACTCCAAGCTGACACATGATTAAGGCTGAGTTCACACTATCCGACATGAAAACGGTCCGACTTTGATCCTACTTCGCTCTGCGACTTGTGTCCTAAAACGGCCCTACATCAGACCTACATCGGTCCGACTTCTGTGAATAGAATCCGACTTTGATCCCGACACTACCAGGCACCTTGTCCTCTGGAGATCTTGAAGAAGAACCCCCACCAAATTAAAAAAAAAACGTCATGGGGTTCCCCTCCAAGAGCATACCAGGCCCCCCCAAAATAAATACCAGACCCTTATCTGAGCACATAGCCTGGCAGGCCAGGAAAGGGGGTGGGAACGAGCGAGTGCTCCCCCCCCTCCTGGACCATACAAGACCGCATGCCCTCAACATGGGAGTATGGGTTCTTTGGGGAAGGGGGGGGGCGCCCTCCACCCCAAAGCACCTTGTCCCCATGTTGTTGAGTACAAGGGCCTTTTCTCGACAACCCTTGATGGTGGTTGTCGGGGTCTGTGGGCGGGGGGGGGCTTAACATAATCTGGAAGCTCCCTTTAACAAGGGGCCCAAGATTTTGGCCCCCCACCCTATGTGAATGAGTATGGTGTACATTGTACCCCTACCCACTGACCTAAAAAGTGTAAAAAAATACACACTACACAGGCTTTTAAAGTATTTTATTAAATCAGCTCCGGCATCTTCTCCCTCCGATTTCTTCTCCCCTCTCTGGCATCTTCTTTCTTCTGCTCTTTTGCAGGGCCTTCTTTATTCTGAGGGGTTTTCTTTCTTCTGACAGTTCTTCTGCTCTTTTGCGGGGTCTTCCTCTCTTTTGCTGTGTCTTCTCTGCTGTCTTCTCCCTCTGTTCTTCCTCTGTTCTTCTTCCTATGTTAACTCGATGTGATCTCCTGCATGAATGCTGTTTCCGTGCTGTGCATTGACTTATATTGGCATGGGGCGGGGCCATCCGCTGACGTCACCCTTAGGCCCCACCCCCTTGTGACATCACCCCATCATGCCCTGGGTGGTGACGTCATAAGGGGGGGGGTCATGCCCCGGGTGGTGACATAAGGGGGTGGGGCCTCCGGATGATATCAGCGGGTGGTCCCCTATGTCAATATAAGTCAACGCACAGCGCGGAAACAGCATTCGTGCTGGAGG
>BLSH010098139.1:8675-27071 GCA_018402905.1 Glandirana rugosa | reverse complement strand
ACTTGATTTTAATTTATTTTCCCTATCCCCATTTATTTGTAGGGCACTTGCCCTAGTTTGAAGATGATTTTAGAACAGTTATATGGTTTCTACCGTTAATTAATACTTTTCAGACACAGTTTGAAGATGATCCACATTCACCTCCATTTTTGCTTTTTTTTGTTTTTATTTTTTTTTAAATATTTAAAGTTATTTCCCTGTCCCCATTTTTTTTGTAGGGCACTTGCCCTACCCTTACCCCCATTTTACTTCCTTTTGCAGCCCTCTGGGGCTTTCCAGGACTTTGCTACAGCCATTTTTGTGCCTAAAAGTTCGGGTCCCCGTTGATTTCAATGGGGTTCGTTGTCCGTGCGATCGTTCGGGTTCCGTCCGGACCCGGACCCGGACTTTGTCCCGAAGTTCGGACGGACCAGCAGAACCCGAACGTCCAGGTGTTCGCTCAACTCTACTTAGGAGGTTTCCTCATCATATGTTGTATTTTTGGTGTTCTTCCTCCTGTGGAGGTCTTAACATTGTAGTTGAATATGTGAAGCTATGTGGATTGCAACACTGGACCCTTTACATGGGGTTGTGTGGTCACTATAATCTTTCCTAGGATCTTTGCTTTATACAGTAGTATGTTTGTATGTGTAGTAGTGTAAGGGGTTATTTCTCCTACGTTCACTGACAGACGCAGCTCTTCATTGACTTGTGGATTTATGCTTGTCCCACTAGGCGTTAACTAGGCAGGGAAAAGAACAGCTAGCCCCTCCCATGGGGCCGTCCTCTCTTCCCACATAAAACCTCACATAGAATAGCTCTTCAGTTTCAATGCCTAGTTTGCAAGGAGTTGACCTGGCTTCCCTTTAGGGGAATTGTGGTCCTGTTTGTGACCATTTTTCTTCTTTCTTTTACTTTTATTTTATTTGACTTCTATCAAGCAGATCTGCTATCAAGAAGCCGGCCGGGGCATAGAGAGTCCATGGGCTCTGTACTTTCCCCGACCTGGCCGACCGATGCAAGCCAGTCCCGCGGTATGGGGACCCGCCGCATCGTGCCCGTTCCGTGCAGGCGGCCTGGGGTGACCCTCACCTATGCCCAGCCCCGGATGCGATTCGGGTAGGGCAATTTTTTTCTGGCCTGCAGCATACCGTTCAGGCAAGGGCAGAAGGTCTGCGACTGGGTGGCTACCCACTGCGCTCATCAGGAGTGGTGAGTGAGAGTTTCTTCCTTCCCCCCCTTTTCAGGGGCGGAAGGGGGACCGACGACCCTAAAAAAAAAAGTTTTTTTCGGGGTAGCCGCTGGCAAGGGCGTGTGGAGCTCATTTTCACCTCCTTAACACCCCACCTCCCCGCACCGCACCCGATCGTCTGGCGCCGTTCGTTTTATTTTTCGGCGCCAGGCAGCGTTTGGCCGCCATTTTGCCGTAGCTGCGGACATGCTGGGTCTATGAGGCTTTCCCTCTAGTGCTCAGAGCGGCCGTTTGCGGTACTGCACGTTCCTGTAGATGGGTTTTGGCCTCTAGTGTTCAACGGCGGCCATCTTGGTGCCTAATGCTTCTGCAATACATGTGTGTGGAACGTTTTCCTTTCTCTTTGGAACGGTGTGTGCTCCTGACGGCGCAGCTCTTCTGACGATCCTCTAGGATTACAGGCAGCAAACAGCAAGTATAGCAGTCCTCCTGGGTTCCCTGGTGCGCTGTGGGGCGGTGGTGTGCGGCTGTGTGGGGGTGCCTCAACCTTTTGGTATTCACCTGTGTGTCACTAAGACTGTTGTGAGGGAAGAACGATGGCAGACTATACTGCTGAACCTGCTGAGGAGGAATCAGCGGCGGCGCAATCTGTGCAAGGGGCTTTTTTGGACCAGCTGCGGGCGGTCTTTAGTGAATTTCTCCCCCGGGCGGATGTCGCCCAACAGGCCTCCAAGAAGAGGTTTTTTTCACGCCCCAGGCGTAACAGGTACAGGGACCCGTCCCGGTAAGGTCGCTGCAGGGGCCGGAAAACGGCAATGGCAGCACAAATCCAAAAAGGCGGAGGACAAGCCCTCCTCAGCCTGATGGGTTGCCCCCACCCGGGCTTCGGGTGGGGGGATGTCTTCTGGAGTTTGCAGACCGGTGGCTGGCTCACATTCCAGACCGTTGGGTCCGGGAAGTGGTGTCCACCGGGTACAGGATAGAGTTCAACACTCTACCCCCAGACAGGTTCTTCCCATCGAACTTAGGGCTCCCGCAGACACGCTGGGAGGCCCTCTTCGGGGCTGTTCAAGCACTCTTAGACCAAGGGGTGATCGTGCCAGTGCCTCCAGCGGAGAGGTTTCAAGGTTTTCACTCAAATCTGTTCGTGGTCCCCAAAAAAAGGGTGGGGGGGTTCGGCCAGTCCTGGACCTGAAGGCCCTGAACCGGTATGTCAGGGAGCTAAAATTCCGGATGGAATCTATTCACTCGGTTGTGGCCGCCCTCCATCGGGGAATTCCTGGCGTCTCTGGACATCAGGGATGCGTACCTCCATGTACCTATCTGTCCACTGCATCAGCGTTTCCTTCACTTTGCAGTGGGAGACCTCCATTATCAGTTTGTGGCACTCCCCTTCGGTCTAGCCTCAGCCCCTCGAGTGTTCACAAAACTGGTAGCTCCGGTATTGGTGTTGCTGCGACAGAGAGGCATTGCGGTAGTAGCCTACCTGGACGACCTGCTCCTGCGAGCGGAGTCCGCTTCGGCTCTGGAGGAGAATGTGAGAATCACAATGACCTCGCTGCAGGACTTCGGCTGGTTGCTCAACCTGCAGAAGTCGACAGTGTCTCCATCCCGTCACCTGGATTATCTGGGTTTGATTCTGGACACAGAGCAGGCGAAGGTTTTCCTTCCTCCAGCCAAGTTGCTGGCACTGCAGTCGGCAGTGCGAACCCTCCTGTCTCACAGACGATCTTCATTACGTTTCTGTATGTGGGTGCTGGGACTCATGGTCTCGACTTTCGAGGCAATTCCATACGCCCAGAATCACACTCGTCTCCTTCATAGAGCAATCCTGGCTCGGTGGGACAGGTCCCCTCGGTCTCTGGACCTTCTGATCCGTCTGAGCTCCCAGACCAGGGCGTCTCTGACCTGGTGGCTTCGGGACTCGGCATTGATTCAGGGGAAGTCGTTCCTGCCCCTTCAGTGGGTGATCATCACCACGGATGCGAGTCTTTCAGGCTGGAACGGGATCCTGGGGCAGCTGTCTGCCCAGGGCTGGCACAGGAGGCTCGGCTTCCCATCAATGTGCTGGAACTGAGAGCAATCAGATTGTGCCTATCTCACTGGACAGTGAGGTTGCGGGGTCGTCCGATTTGGATTCAATCGGAAAATGCCACGGCTGTGGCATATGAGATCCACTGGGCGGCACGAGGAGTCCAGCAGCTGTGATACTGCGCTGGGCGGAACGTCATGTTCCAGCAATCTCCGCCATTTACATTCCAGGTGTAGAAAACTGGCAGGCGGACTTTCTCAGTCGCCAGACGCTGGACCAGGGAGAGTGGTCTCTCCACCCGGAGGTGTTCAACCAGATTTGCCGCAGATGGGGGACGCCAGACGTGGATCTCAAGGTGTCTCGGTTCAATCACAAGGTGAAGACCTTTGTGTCCAGAACGAAGGATCCGTTGGCAGTGGCCACGGACGCTCTGGTGGCCCCCTGGGGTCACTACCGCCTTCTGTATGCCTTCCCTCTGATAAAACTTTTACCGCGATTGATACGCAGGATAGTGGCGGAGGGAATACCAATAATCCTGGTGGCTCCAGATTGGCCTTGGCGCACTTGGTACGCAGACGTGGTGCAAATGGTGGCAGATGCCCTTTGGCGGATCCCACTGCGAGTAGATCTTCTGTCTCAGGGGCCCATCTTGCACCCTGCTTTACCCTCGCTGGCTTTGACGGCGTGGCTATTGAGTCCCAGGTGCTAAGAGACAGGGGTCCTACCTTGTTGAAGGCTCGCAAGTGTACTTCTCGCAAGATTTACCACCGCACCTGGAAGGCTTGTATAGCTTGGTGCGAGGCGGAGGGTCATAACCCTCGCTCTTATGTGGTGTCCAGGGTCCTGGCTTTTTTGCAGCAAGGCCTGAACAAAAAAACTGGCTTTGAGTACTCTCAAGGGCCAGATATCGGCCCTGGCGATTCTTTTTCAGAGACCCTTGGCTTCGCACTCGTTGATTCGTACTTTTGTACAAGCTGTGCGACATGTGGCGCCTCGGGTGAAGACCCCGATGGCCCTGTGGGATCTGAATTTGGTGCTTTCTGTACTTCAGAAACCACCCTATGAAAAAATCAGGGAGATTTCCTTACAACTGCTGTCGCAGAAGGTGGCTTTTTTGGTAGCCATCACTTCCGCCAGACGGGTGTCTGAATTGGCAGCACTGTCGTGCAAGTCTCCTTACCTAGTCCTGCACAAGGACAAGGTGGTCTTGCGACCCTCTCCTTCATTTCTTTCGAAGGTGGTTTCTTCGTTTCATATTAATGAAGATATTGTTCTTCCTTCATTGTGCCCACGTCCATCGCACCCAAAGGAAATTGAGTTGCATACTTTGGACGTAGTGAGGGCTTTACGAGTGTATTTAGCTGCTACAGCTTCCTTTCGGAAGTCTGATAATCTGTGCTGACAGAGGGTCCACGCAATGGCTTGGCGGCCTCTCTCTCTACTCTCTCTACTCTACTCTCTCTACTATCTCTCGTTGGATTAGACAGACCGTGACCCATGCGTATTCTGTTCGGGGCAAGGTTCCACCTTTTTAAGTCACGGCTCATTCTACCCGGGCTGTTAGCACTTCCTGGGCTTTCAGACACCAGGCTTCAGTGTCTCAGGCATGCAAGGCGGCCACTTGGGCCTCGGTACACACTTTCACTAAGTTTTATAAAGTTGATGTGTTAGCATCTGCAAAGTTTTGCAGAAGGCAGTGTAGGCGCGTTGGCGCCTCCTTCAGAGGTTCTGTTGGGTACAGTTGTTATCGTTTACCTACCCCTCTTTTTGACACGGCTTTGGGACATCCCCACAAGTCAATGAAGAGCTGCGCCTGTCAGTGAACGTAGGAGAAAAAGGGATTTTATTAAAACTTACCGTAAAATCCTTTTCTCCGAGTTCACTGACAGACGCAGCACGCACCCCTCTGTGCTCTGTTCTTTGTACGGCTTGTGTACGAACTGAAGAGCTATTCTATGTGAGGGTTTATGTGGGAAGAGAGGACGGCCCCATGGGAGGGGTCAGCTGTTCTTTTCCCTGCCTAGTTAGCTCCTAGTGGGACAAGCATAAACCCACAAGTCAATGAAGAGCTGCGTCTGTCAGTGAACTCGGAGAAAAGGATTGTACGGTAAGTTTTAATAAAATCCCTTTTTTGCTGCAGATGCAGACCACTCCTTCATTTGATACGTACCTTGCAGCACATTATATGGGGAGTAATGGGCAGGAATATGGCCTGTATATGGGGTATCATGTTTTGCCATCACTCTAACCCTTATATCTGACTGGGTATGTTTAACCACTTCCCTACCACCGTATTCAGAATGATGGCCGGGAAGTGGTTCAGTTATCCTGACTGGGAGTCATATGACGTCCTTAGGATAACACTCCGATGCGCCGCATCACGGCGATCGGTGGTGTGGGGGGTCAGTCTAACCCCTCGCGTTACCGATCTCGGTAAATTGCTTCCATCAGAAGCACTTTACCATGTGATCAGCCGTGACCAATCACGACTGGTCACAGTGTAAACAGGAAAGCCGTTTATCGGCTTTTCCTGTATTCGGGTCTGCAGACCTGAGCAGTGGAGAGCCGATTGTCTGCTCTCCTGACGGGGGGGGGGGTGGTGCTGATGGATTGCCACCCTAGACCACCAATGAGTCTGCTCAGGGACCACCAGTGATGTGCCCACCCAGGACCACCAGGGAGCCAATCAGGGCCACCCTAGACCACCAGGTAAGGGGCACATTGCCCAATATGGATGGCACTCAGTGCCACCTTCAGATGCCACCCTAGACCACTAGGGAAATGGCCCCTATCAGTGTGTACCAGTGCCACCTATCACTGCCCACCAGTGGCACCTATCAGTACCCATCATTGCTGAATAGAAGTGCCTCATCGTCAGTGCCGCCTCATCAGTGCCCATCAGTGATAGAGAAAATGTACTTATTTACAAAGTTTTGTGACAGAAACAAATTTTCTCTTTCTTTCATTGACGGACGCAGCCTCTTAATCTTGACATCTGGGGTATGCACCTTTTACCAGGAGTAGACTATGCAGAACATAGTTCAGACAAAAAGCAAAGCTAGCCCCTCCCAGGGGGCAGTCCTCACTCTGCATAACCCCCTCTGCCCTGCTAGCACTTCAGTTTTATCTGCCTAGTGCAAGTAGTAGGACCTGGCTCCCTGCTGGGATCTGCGGTTCCCCAATGTTTTTCTTTTTGCTCAAGCTATCTGATGAAGAATGCAATCAAGCAACCGGCTGGGTGACAGGCTGGAGATACTTAGGTCCAGGTAGTCTTCCCAGCGCGGACGACGGATGCAAGCCGTCCCTTAGCTGCTTGCGGGGTCGGCCACATCGGGCCCCATTCCGCGCGGGGCGGCCGGCAGGTTAAACGTCCCACCAGCGCACTGAGTGACCGGGCTGCGGCTGGCCGCATGGTGTCGCATGGCCAGCAGCTCCCTCCCCACCTGTAGGGGTGGCAGGTCTGTCTCGCGGCGCCCATCTGGAAGGGTGGGTATGCTTTCCCCATCCTGTGTATTTCCGGGCCGCTGTGCAGGGGCAGCTGAGGGGTGGCATTGTGGCGGTTTTCGGCCTGTAGGCCTCACAAGTGTCCCGGGGGTGGCGCAATGGCGGCTGAACCGGGGGTGTCTGCCCCGGAAGCCCCCGCTGAGGCTCCGGTGGCGCTGGGACCTGTAGTCCCACTAGATATGCTAACTTAAATTCTGCAAGAATTTCTTGCCCGGGTGGAACTGGTCCGTGGTAGGGGGGTGGCGAAGAAGCATCCACCCCATCCTCTGAGGAGGATTCGGGGCCAGAAGGGGGCTATGTGGTCACAGGGACCCCCATGGATCTGTCAGATGGGGAATTGGACCATTCTGACGGCGAGGAGGAGCAGGGGGCCACTGTAGCGCGGGAAAAGGCGTTGGTGGACTCCCTAGTGGCTGCCGTTCATGAGATGCTGTGTTTGGGCCATGCTGAGACGTCGCAGGAGGTGGCTTACACCTTTAGGTCCCACAGGCCGGTTAGGGCTCCTAAGGTTTTCCCTTATGTGCCATATTTTGATCAGTTTGTCTATAAGGAATGGCAGCGTCCTCAGAATTCGTTCGCATTACCAAAACGCTTTTCTGTGCGCTATCCTTTTGAGGATAGCTTGTTGCAAAAGTGGGTGTCCCCCATGATAGACCCGCCGGTGGCCCGCCTGAACAAGGCTACCACTATCCCTATGGAGGGTTCTCCATCTTTTAAAAATCCAGCCGACAGGCGGACGGAGGCGGTGTCCAAGGCTATGTTCCTGGGGCGGCCATGCGCCCGGTACTGGCATCAGCAATGGTGGCGCAGTCGCTCACGGAGTGGGCGACAGTGTTGCACAAGGATTTGGGGGACCTGGTGGTTCCTTCGGAGTTGGTGCAGCTGGCTGACCAGCTGGCGTAGGGTCTCTGTAGGGTCTGCTGTCAAAACTGGCAGTTTTTGCGGTCATCATTAGACGGCTGCGGTGCTGGTCGGGTGACCATGCGTTGAAGAAAGGTCTCACGGACCTGCTGTTTCAGGGCGGTCGGCTGTTTGGGGCTTCCCTAGATGAGATCATTAAGGATTTCACAGGGGGGAATAGTACCTTTCTTCCAGAACCCAAGCGGCGGGAGCAAAGACGAAAACAGGGTCCCTCTTTCTCTACCCAGAAGCGTTTTTTTGTGCGCCTGGTGCAGCGGGCTTGGGTCCTTGGTCTGGCAAGGCTGCCGCAGGGAATCAGAAGCCTTCCTGGCAGCGCAAGTCCGGGAAGGCGGAGGAGAAGCCCGCCTCCGCATGATGGGTTTCCCCTGTCCAACACTCGGGTGGGGGGTCGGCTTCTGGGGTTCGCGGCCTGGGGGACCACCCGCATCTCAGATCTTTGGGTGCGAGAGGTGGTGTCGTCCGGGTACAAGATAGAGTTCTGTACCCTGCCTCCGGACAGGTTCTTTCCCTCAAATCTGAGACTCCCTCCGGGGCGTCGGCAAGCTCTGTTTGGGGCTGTCCAGGCTCTGTTCGAGCAGGGGGTGATTGTCCCGGTCCCTCCTGCGGAACGGTTCCGCAGGTTTTATTCCAACCTCTTTGTGGTTCCAAAGAAGGAAGGAGTCAGGCCGGTTCTGGACCTAAAGGCGTTCAATCACTTTGTGAGGGCGCGCAAATACAGGATGGAGTCAATCCATTCTGTCGTGGCCGCGCTGCGCCAGGGGGATTTCCTGGCTTCTCTGGACATCAGGAACGCGTACCTCCACGTTCCCATTTGTGTTCGGCATCGTAAAATCCTTTTCTCTGAGTTCATTGATGGACGCAGCACCCACCCCTCTGTGTTCTGAGTTTGTACTGCTTGTTACGAACTGAAGTGCTAGCAGGGCGGAGGGGGTTATGCAGAGTGAGGACTGCCCCCTGGGAGGGGCTAGTTTTGCTTTTTGTCTGAACTATGTTCTGCCTAGTCTACTCCCCGTAAAAGGTGCATACCCCACATGTCAAGATTAAGAGGCTGCGTCCGTCAATGAACTCAGAGAAAAGGATTTTAAGGTAAGTCAAAAAATCCTATTTTTTTTTTTTTTTTTAAATTTTCGGTCTTTTTTTATTTGTAGCACAAAAAATAAAAACCGCAGAGATGATCAAACACCACCAAAAGAAAGCTCTATGTGTGGGAACAAAATGATAAACAAATGTGTTTGGGTACAGCGTCGCACGACCGCGCAACTGTCATTCAAAGCGCAACAGCACAGAAAGCTGAAAATTGGTCTGGTAGGAAAGTGTATGGTATTGAAGTACTACAGTAGATGTTAAAATGGCGTCGGTACATCTTATTTACACAGCCATCCTAACAGAACAGAATAAGAATAAGCAAGTCAATATGAATGTTCTGTTTCTGCTACAGGCTCAGTCTTTTGAAGTAATGATCTGCATGACCAGTATCACAATGTGCCATATGGTGCTGAAGTGGAGTCAGACTTCAAACATTGGGCAGGACACCTGTCATTCATAGAATAGTCACGTTCATTATTTACTCAGTTCCTTTCCAAACACTGATATAGCTGTGATACCAGCATTCAGACGGGAGAAAGGTCATAGGTATGGGCATATGCATTTTGGGTATGCATGGCATTGGGACAGAAATCTACTAGAGAATACAAGGCCTATTATCTAGATCAGTGTTTCTCAATTCCATTCCTCAAGGCACACCAATAGGTCTTTTTTCAGGATTTTGCTCAGATTAAACTACTGTGGTAATTATTAAAGCAGTGAAACGGATCAAAACACTGATCTAGATGTCCATAGGTTTATCTTGTATAAATAGTATTATGTAGGTTGTGAGTTATCATTGTATCTGCTTGTCCTTGCATATTGCTCGTATTCAGTTTAAAGTGGATGTAAACCCACCACCCACCCAGTATAAAGGAATGACACAGTATTAATGTATATATACATGCAAGCCTCCTGCACCTATCTCTACCTTTCAAATGCCCTTCCTGTAAGCACTAGCAGCTCTGTAAAACTCTGAAATCAGAGGGTGTCTGTGTTTGCTGGAGTTTGGTTGGTGGAGTTGTGATGTCACAAGCCTCCCCACCCACCTCTATACTGAGACATTGAGGAGGGAGGGAAAGGGGCGTGTAAAACTTATTCTGCTGCGTGAAGGAGATGAGCAAATTGCTTGTCACTCACAGAGCAAGGGGCAGAACGACTGTGTATTTCCCTGTTAGTCAGACTTTCTCTTCCTGAAAAAAGATAAGCTCATTACTCACAGTTGGATTAACACTTTGTGGCAAGACTGGGCACAGATGATATGACATGCTATATGCTACCAGGCAGAATTATTAATGACATTTTTTTTTTCGGGTTTACATCCACTTTAATGTTAAACTATGCATGGTATAGCAGAGCTGTAAGTAACTAAGTAGGTTTTCTAGTTGCTGTCTGATGCTAACCTGACTGCGTGGAAGTACATGGGAAGCTCTAAAAACTCCTTTCCCTAGAGGAAAAGATGGTGGCCAGGGCCTAGGCACGTACCTAGTTTTTGTGATGTAGGTTTTTCCTGCCTTCCCCATTACTGTCTGTATTGATCTAGGAATCCCTATGGTTGGGAAAATGCAAGGTTATTTCTTTACAGCCCTTAATAGCCAAAACCCTCTTGGTGGTGCCATGCTACACAGACAGCGCAAGTCTCCTCATAGGATAATCCTAGTCAACAATGATCTAATGCTCCAGGGCTCAATCCCACTCTCTGAGGCCACTGCATGCTTAGTGACTATTCAGCATGTTTTTCTTTTATACACTGTTGGACAAGGACACTTATTTTTAGGATATTTAGCCTTCACGAAATCCCATTATACATTTATCCCAGCCTGGTTACTTGTTATAATAGAGCTGATGTTCTGAATGCCTAAGCTTCGGGCTAAGGTATAGGTGATTCTGCCCCTATTTGTGTGTAATGTGAGCATATTGATTATGTGCGTAGCAAATTGTAACTTTTTAATAAATTGAATCATACTGTGGGATGTTGTTTGGCTTCTATTTCTTTCTGCATGCACGCATATGATGGAGCATTGCTGATAAAGGAGATGTCCCATCCAATACAAAGGATATATGGGGACAGTCAAAGGAGGAGCTGTCTGATCTTGTATAAACCATGTGCTGCAAATTTCCCTTTCTGGTGAGTGGAAAGCATGGTGTGTTGCACTTTGAAGCACAGAAGCTATGACTTTTTGATGAACTATTGAAGCACTGACCACTTTTTTGAAACATTAAATTTATTAAATGTATTTGAAGCATGCAGCAATTTATTATGTGATTTGTAATTTATGAATTTGAGTTGTACATTTATTTCATTTGAACACTTTTATTACACACGTGTAAATAGCACCGTACATAACTGGTGATATTGATATTTCGATTATCCCTTTACAGGGCAATCTTAGTGCAGGCAGCTATGAGGAGTATGTACCATAGCGTGGGGTTCAACAGTATTGTCTTATAACTAAAAACATTGCTTTAGTTGACTTCAAAGGAGGCGGCTTAGTGGCCATTTTATTTTGTAGTGCATGTCCTGACAATTAGCCAGGATGTAGTAATGTAAATATTAGGAGTAATCCAGCCAGGCATCATGGGTAACGGAAAAGGCCTATGGGTATGGCATTTGCAATAAACCATATATCTTAATCATACAATACAGAACACATGCAGAATATTCATAGAACCTGTTTTATAGGCTGCCACCTTCAGGTGATTGGAAACTGGCAAACATGCCCTCTATGGGTGTACCCCTATAACACTATCCCACTCTTTGAGGAACCAAAATGTCCTCTAGGTCAGTGTTTCTTAACCCTGTCCTCAAGTACCCCCAACAGACCATGTTTTGGGAATTTCTCTTGGATAAAATAGCTGTCCAAAATACCAAGCCATTGACTCTGATTTGAAGCACCTGTGTAAGATAAAGGAAAACCTGCAAACATGGCCTGTTGGGGGTACTTGAGAACAAGGTTGAGAACCACTGCTCTAGGTGACTGATATCTTCTCCCTTATGAAGAAGTTTCTATGCTTAACTAGTTTTTATTTATTCTTTTATAATAGAAATTCGATTCCGTTTTTCAAACGATACAGTATAAAAGAAAAAGGAGAGGAAAGAAAAGAAGGAAACATATGAAAATGCAAACATATACAAGGGTCAGAGTTCCAGGTAGTACTTAGGCAGGTTGTTCGTAATCTCAACTTGACTATGACCATAGCTGATATATAAAATGATACTAGGGGTGAAGGTCAAGGGGGGGGGGGGTGTGTGACCAGGTCCACCCCAAGTCCCCATGCCATCTACATTATGGGTGCGCTAGGACCAGGGAGACTAGGCCCAGAGGCCCCACCCCCGAGCACCACACCCCCTCTCAAAATCTCTATCTACACAATCGGTCATAGTTCCAGACAGTGACTCTCAAGTATATAAAACTCAAACAGGTAAACAGTAGTCCACATAGAAAAAAGGAACAATTAGCGTGAGTATGAACAAACTAAAATAGCTTGGGGTGAGGTAAGCAACGTCACAGTCCAGTGTAAGCGCCCTAGAGAGGTGCGATCTTAAATAAGACATCAAAGGTGGTTAATACACATCGGGATCTCTTGCGAATAGTAAATCCAACCTGTCCATATGTGTTTTAACTTGTCATATTGATCCCTGGCTTCATGTACCCATCTCTCTGCTTCCATAATCTTATCTACTTCTTTTTTCCACTCCAGCAGGGTTGGACAAGAAGTCTGTTTCCAATACCTAGGAATGAGGGCCTTAGCGGCATTTAGTAGGTGAGGAGTAACGCTCCTTTTGTATAATTTGAGTGAGGAAGGGACCCCTTGGAACAGAAAGTGCAATGGTGAGCATTCGATATGATGTCGTCTTCTTGATCCACGGGGCTACCACCTCCCAAAAGGCCCTAATTCCTGGACAGTATCACCAAATGTGGAGGAACGTGCCTTGCTGTCTGCAACCTCTCCAACATCTACCATCTGCCGTTGGAAACATCTGCACTAATTTAGAGGGTGTTCTGTACCATCTGGAGATGCATTTATAAGAAGTGCGAGAACTTATAGATGACGAGTGGGTAAACTTTAACATTCTCTGTACTTGTGGAGCTGTAAACTCCAAACCTAGCTCCTTCTCCCATTCCTTAATATAATGTGGTGTTCCAGTGGTCTGGGCTCCTAAAATAATGTGTATGTTTGGGATAGTAAGTGTTTGGGGTCCTGGAGATTCACACACATGGATTCAAAGGCAGTGAGAGTGTGGAGAGGTCTCAGGGGAGCTTCCAAGTTGCTGATGAAGCTCTCTAACTGCCAATGTCTCCATGATGCAAGTGCCATGTTGCCAAATTTAGTTTGCAAAGTTGCTAAGGATAGTAGGGTGCCGTGAGGTGCGAATATGGCGCATATATTCCTGCCGTCTAGACCCCAGGGACCGAAAAAGCCTCCATCCTCTCCTGGTGGAAACCATGGGTACCCTTCCAGAGGGGCGAGAGGTGAAGTCGGGGGAGCGTAGTGTCCTTTTTTTGTTAATCCTGTCCCAGGTGTTCAGGGTGGACAGCGGCAGAGGTGTGGTCCAGTCTGATAGACTCCTAAAGTCACAAGGGATCCAGGGTGATCCGGTCAAGTTCCTACCCGCCATCATTTTTTCTAGTTCGACCTAGATCCTAGTGGAGGGGTCATGGTGCCAGTTCAAAATTCTTACTAGTGACATTGCCTTATAATAAAGCGCCACGTCCGGCAAACTCGCTCCACCCTCTGTTTTAGCTCTACCTAGAAGTTTGCATGCCAGTCTGGGGTGTTTGCCATGCCATATAAATCCTATTAATTCCCTCCGGAGCCTTTGAAAGAAGGCTCGCGGGAGGACAATGGGTACAGTGTATAGGAGGTAAGTTATCTTCGGTAGAATTGTCATTTTGAGGGCATTGATCCGCCAAAACCACGTAAGTGGCAGGTCAGTCCAGGTATGGAGGTCTTTAACTATTTCTGTGAGTAATCTCCCATAGTTGAGGTCGTAGAGGAGGGTCTGATCCGAAGAGATGTGGGTCCCTAAGTAAGGTATTGAGTTTTTGCACCATTTGAAGGGAAGAGACTGCTGTAGGGAGTCGGCCATGGGCTTTGGGATGTGAATCGGTAAGTGCTCCGATTTCTCAAAATTAATCTTGAAGTTCGAAACCAATCTGAATCTCCGCACCTCGGACATCAGGATAGGTAAGGAGATTTGGGGATTGGAGCGGTAGAACAACAAGTCATCAGCGCAGGCAGATAACTTGTGTTCCGTTCTCTAAATCTAGTGATTTAGCCCATCCTAGCATACGGTCGCCGAGGCCCAGCCTTTGTAGTACTGATGACATATAGACCCAATTTACCCTGTCAAAGGCTTTCTCTGCATCCATAGACAAAACAACACACGGAGATTGCTTCGGTCCGTGTCGTACCCAGTGCAGGATGTGCAGAGCCCTAATTGTGTTGTCCCTAGCCTCCCTGCCAACCATAAAGCCGGTTTGGTCGGGGTGGACCAGGGCTGTCACATGGAAGACGGTGGGCCAGGAGTTTAGTCAGTAGCTTGGTGTCTGCGTTCAACAGGGAAATGGGTCTATAGCTGGTGCAGAGATGGGGATCCTTACCCAGTTTAGGTATCACTGCAACATGGGCTAGAAGAGCCTCCGGTGGTAGTGGGCTTGTATTGCTTAGGGAATTAAAGTAATTGCATAAGGGTGACCCTGTAGTCGGGAAAAATTTCTTATAGTAGACGTTAGTGAAGCCGTCAGGCCCTGGGCTCTTACCTGAGGGGAGTGCAGCTATTGCAGCTCCAATTTCCTCCTCTGTGAACGGTCATTCTAGGTCTTCCAGTGCTTGGGAGGGTAGGGTCGGCAGTGTGGACGTCTCGATATATGTCTCTATAGTTTTAGTGTGTGACGCATTATTCCCCATTGGAATGGGCGGTGGGATATTATAAAGCGACGCATAGTATCGATGAAACTCTGCTGCGATGTCGTGGGAGTCTATCAATTGTCTACCCTGCGTTGTCAAGCCGTGAACATGTCGCAGGGCTTGTTGTTTTTTGAGCTGTCTTGCTAGGAGTCTACTGCATTTGTTACCCTGTTCATAAAAGAAGTGTGCGTAAAATCATATCTTGTTCCTAGCTTTGTGCTCTAAACATTGGGAGAGTTCCGCCCTGAGTTCAGTCAGTTGGTCGATCTCCGCGAGGGAGGGGGAAGTCTTGTTTTTCACTTCTAGGTCATGGATCTTAGTTAGTAGGTCATCTAGTGCCTTCTGTCTGGCTTTCTTTATACGTGACCCGTGGGAAATCAACTCACCCCTTATGACTGCTTTGTGTCCCTCCCAGACCGCCTGGTTGGACACCTCACCTGGGGAGTTGGATTCAAAGTAATTTCTCAGGGAGCGGTTTATTGCTTACATTACCCCAGAGTCATCTAAGAGACTTTCATTTAGTCTCCATGTTCTCTCCACCCGGTGGACAGCAGGCCGTTGGAGAATCAGTTTAATTGGTGCGTGATCGGAGATGGTAATTGTTTCTATAGTGGAAGCAAAAACCTCCCTCAAGTAGAGCTGGTCTATGAAGAAAAAGTCCAGCTGATAGTATGTGTCAAAAGTTTTGGAATAGTAGCTATAGTCCCTGTCTTTAGGATGTAGCACGCACCAGCTGTCCACTAGATGCAGAGGCCGCAGGGCTATTTTGATGTGTTTAATAGCCTGGAAAGACAGAGCAGATCTACCGGTAGAAGTGTCTACTACTGGGTCAAGTGTGATATTAAAGTCTCCTCCTCACACTAATAAACCTTCTTTGAAGTCTTCCAGCGTCTTTAGGGTAGAGGAAAAGAAGTGAATTGTGCGAGAATTGGGAACGGAAAAATTAGCGAAGGTGTATTTTTGACCATCAATTAGACCTTTAACAAACAAAAAGCGTCCCTCGGGGTCGACCACCCTAAAGACTAGGGTAAAAGGGCAGGATTTTTTAAAGGCTATAGTGACTCCCCTAGCCTAGGGTATAGGGGAGGGGCTATGGTACTATTGGTTAAAGGTTGTAAGTGGCAGGCGAAGAATGGATTTGTCAGTAAAGTGCGTCTCCTGCAGGAGGAGTACATCTGAGGGTATGTGACGCAATTCCTGCCAAAGACAACCTCTTTTGGCAGGGCTGCAAAGATCTCGGACATTGTAGGACAATAAATGTAACCTCTTATAAAAGGTTGTCATATATGTGGTTCCCGGGAAGCAGTATGATAAACACACACCTCTACTAAAGCACTCACCACGTTAAATCTGGACATCTTATAAAATATACTGTACTCACCCTCACCCCATATCTTGGAAGAAAATTTGACATGGGTCATGGAACAACAGCAAACCAAAAAACAAAAAGGGAAACAAGAAAAAATGTCCCGCCGTGCACCAGAAAGAGAAGCAGGGTCCAATAAGGGAGGGCACGCCTCAGGATGGGATGGGGGGGTGGGGTCCATCCCGACCGCTCGCTGATTTGCGGATTGTCAGACCTCCGGGTTGGGTTATCTCCTATTGGGGGGGAAATGACTATCCGCATGGTGGAGATTGCAGGGACATCCTGAGCTTGTTGGCTAACAATACAAAAGTGGTACATGACTAGTGGCATTTTGGGAAAGACTGGGAGCCCAGCATCTGTGCAGAAAGGTTAACGGTCCCGAATCCAGATATCAGGCCCCTCGCCCTGGATCCGGGATGTGATAAATTATGTTTAACAGGTGTAGGGTTCATTCTTAAGTCAGAGTGCGGAGGGTATGTCAACCGTTGGTCTCATCTCCAGATCCGGCAGGTGTGTTGGCATTTATACTTTGGCTGCGATGTCATTGGTGGTTCCTTCTCCGGGAGTTTGTGGAGGCCGGATGCCATCTTTCTGGACGTTGCAGCATTGGGATCGAGGTGTTCAATCTCCAATCCGGAAAGTCAGTTGGCGGGAGGTCAAGTATTTCCACAGTTTGCTAAATCATCTTTTGTGCGGAGAGGGCTGTTCTTCCATTCTTGGTGGCCAACAGGCGGAACTGGAATCCCCATCGATGGGTAACTCCGGCCGTGCGTAGGGCATTCAGCAGTGGTCGCACAGCCCTACGTTGCATAAGGGTACGCCTGGACAGGTCTGGGTACAGGGAGATTTGTGCGCCATCGAAATCAATCACTGGGGTACCCCTCATCACTTTCCTGATCGCTTCTTTGAGAGAGTACTTATGTAGCTTGCATATCACATCCCTCGGTTTGCCCACATCTTGGGGGATAGGCAGTAAAGCGTGGTGATCCCTGTCTAGCTCAATAGAGTCTGGTGCTGTGCTTCCCAAAATTTGCCGGAAGAGCCCCTGTACCCTGGGGATCAAGTCATTAGCACGTGTAGCTTCAGGTATGCCGCAGATGCGGATGTTTTGACGTCTGTCCCTGTTTTTTTGATTGTCAAGTTGGTCTAATAAGGAATTAATGATGTCTTCATTGTGTCTGGAAGTGTCTTTCAGGGCGGTCATTGTCTGTAGGGTTCATCATGGCTAGTTTCCAGGGTTTCCACTCTGTTCCCCAGGGCCACCGTTTATTCTCTAAGGCCGCCCACTGCCTGTCTGCATGAGTGTTTATTTTGCCCGTTCCGCAATGACTACATGTATGAGTAAATTAGATTTATAGACCGAGTCTATTTGTCAGTTTATCAGAGGGTGAATAGTGCATCCATACATACCAGGTAGCTTTGAATTTTTCCCATCTATCTGTTTCTTTAGCTTGCATCTCTTCCATTAACATAGTGTCGTTGATTTCATTTACCCATGAGGTCAATGGTGGACTGGCTGTAGATTTCCAATATCTAGATATTAATTGCCTCGCTGAGGCTATAAAAAAAGCATAAAGAAAAAATAGTAGTACTGCGCAGCCTACTGCAGTGTGCTATAATGTGAACCTTGCCCCTAGTGATTCTGGGGCGTATTACCACACAATTTATTCTTGTTGTCAGTATTCTACTTCAATCATATGTGATAGGGATAAAATCCAAATAACATCTACAGTGAGCCTTACTGGCTTAAACTGGTGATATTAAACACGTATAAAATGCAAATAGTAATAAGTGACATAGTGATAAAGTAATAAAATATATCATAAAATATATAAAATCTAAAGACTTTAGTATTACAATATAAATGCTGTCAAGTGCAAAAATATCAAGTAACAAGTACAAATGTCCTTTTTTCAAATCAAGTGGTAAAGTGATAGATAAGTGACTTGTGCTCAAAAGTTCATAAAAACGATTCGTGCTCCAAAACTGGTGTGGGAAGCCTCTTTGTGCAGGGGGGTAGTTGATAACCCCAAAAAGGTTTCTTTCTTAAGGTGCTTCAACTGGGTTAGTGCTCACAGAACTCTCACCTGAGCAGGTTAGGACCTGTACGCATCAAGGTTTCTTTGCGGGTTCCGCTCTTCCAATTGGGGTGCGTTTTTTCCTCCAATCGCAATCCTTCCGTATAAGCAAGCAGTACGACCCACTGGTCGTTCGACTCCTTCTATGCGCTCCTTGCTCCAAACATTATGCATGCGGGAAGAGACAAGCGAATCCCATAGTGTAGTATTTAAAAATGGTTTATTTATCAATAAAAACCGTTTTCCAAGATCAAATGTAAAAATTTCTTTAAAATCACACAGCGGCGTTCGTGCTTAGCAAAAATACTTGAAAACTCGTGTTCAGTGA
>BLSH010098118.1:7543-20475 GCA_018402905.1 Glandirana rugosa | reverse complement strand
TCTAATAAAAAGTTTGTAGTAACGGATGAGGATATCCCGGCCCAAGGTCGACAACGTCTATAGGAGTAGGCGGTGGTTTTTGAACAGTAATCTGTCCCTTACAGCAACAGCTGGAACCTGGCCCTATAGCAGTAGGCAATGATTTTTGAACAATAATCTGTCCCTTACTGCAACAGCTGGAACCCGGCCCTATAGGAGTAGGCAATGATGTTTGAAAAAGAATCTGTCCCTTACTGCAACAGCTGGAACCCGGCCCTATAGGAGTAGGCAATGATGTTTGAAAAATAATCTGTCCCTTACAGCAACAGCTGGAACCTCTCCCTTTAGAACTAGGAGATGATTTTTGAACAATAATCTGTCCCTTACAGCAACAGCTGGAGCCTGGCCCTATAGTAGTAAGTGATGATTTTTGAACAATAATCTGCCCCTCTAAGCAACAGCTGGAAACTGACCCTATAGAACTAGGAGATGATTTTAGAACAATATAATCTGTCCCTCTAAGCAGAAGCCTCTACCTAGTGCAGTCAGATCATTCTGTAATGCAGGGTGAGATCTGCACTCTGTCACTCAAAGCAGCAGTATGAGAAATCTCTAATTAGGCCAGAATCAGATCATTGTGTAATGCAGGGTGAGAACTGAAATCTGTCCCTCAGAGCAGCAGTAGTAGTAATCTCTAATTAGTCCAGAATCAGATCGTCCTATAATGCAGGATGAGATGTTAAAATATCTGCAATCTGTCCCTCACAAAAATGCCGGCAGCTTCCTCTCCCTACACTAGTCAGAGTCTCAGAGAGCATGTGACATGCAGCACTGTGACTCCAGCTTATAAAGAGGCTGGGTCACATGATGCACTGGCTATTCACAGCCACACCATTAGTAGGCATGGCTGTGATGATTTCTAAGGGCAAACCAGTGAAAAACTTGTTGATTGGCTGCCCTGCAGCTATTCAACATGCGTGATTCAACTACCAGAACCCAAACCCGAACGTTTTTTGAAATGTCGGGTTCGCTCAACACTACTCATCTTTCACTTACCTAGTCCATGGCAGCCTTCAATCTGCACTTCTGTTTAAAATGTAAAAAAATGCCTTCTGAGCCTTGACTTCTGTAGCATCATGTGACCATCTGGGAAACCATATCCCATCATGCACTGCCTTACTGCATCATAGAATAGGGCATATTTTACCACTCTGGACCACACCTTCATTAATATACCACCTCTTTTTATTTCCACCAGCTTTCCTACTCCTTCCCTTAACGTGGCCAAACAGTGTACAATACAATTGTACAAGCTCCTTTAGCTCTACCATCAACTATGTAGTGCAATGGCCTGTCTGATTTGATACACATTGAATACACAGTTTAGATGAATCCTCTTATTCCATAGTTTTAGTAAATCTAAAGGAAAATGTACAGACGATTGTGCAATAAGAATTCATAGTGTATGGCCAACTTTATGCAAGTACATGGGACGGAGTGGGAGGAGACAATCGTCATTGTTCTTGTGTAAACACACCAATTTCACTTGGAGGCATCGTTCACACCCAGCGTAGTTTTACTGCAAATAAAGGGAAACCTTTTGTTCTATAATTTCTCCTTTAAAATGAAACTAAAATGCTGTTTTCTAGCACAAAGCATAGCAAAGGTATTCATAAATTTTTTTTTTTTTTTTAATTTTGAAAATGTTCTTGTTATTCAACATTGAAAAAAGTAGCAAACAACACAAATGAAAAAAAAATGGCACATGGTAATTGTGATAAAGTAAACAGTGGCAAGGAGAGGGGAGTTGAACATAAGAAATGCATCCTATAAATATTATTAAAGATTTAGGATGTATCTCTTATAATCAAATTCTCAAAGATTCCTTTCTACACCCACAAATCCATTACTATAGCTTCCACGAATGAAACAGGATCTATGAATGAAGGGCAGGTAGATAATTGATAGGCCTGCCACCCCCAGTTGTGGTTGGACACCCTTAAGGAGAACATGGCACAGCCCATTAGATCTTTTAATCCCCACCACAGCAGAAGATTACAGCCACGAGGTTGGCCGTTGCAGGAGGAAGATTTTGGTGAAAGCAGGACCTAGCAAAACAAGTGGCATATCTGACTGGAGGTAGTGTCCCTTGTGCTGTTTTTTTTATTTTTTCTTATAAGCTTTAAGCTAATCTCGTCTTCTACCAAAAGCACATGGTAAGTGGTTTTATTTCTATTGTGGGTTGGAGAGAAAAAGCATTTTCAACACATGGGCATTCATGGTTTATAATCTGCAGCTTGGCACCAGGTCACGTATTTATTTGGTTTTCCCAATACCACATACAAACTCTCCCTTAGGATTGTCCCAAACTTAACAACACACCATGCAAGTTTAAAATTGAGACCAATCTTGGCAATTCAATCCTATGCAAAAGTCCATACAAAACCTGGGTTAACTATTTAAAATGATTGTAAATGATCACCTTGTAAAACAACCCATTCTTTTTAAAATAGAAATGAAAGGCAAAACGTTTTTGTTTAGGTATAAAAAAACCCATTATAAATATCTTTTTTTATAAATGATCACATTCCCTCTGTTCTCAGCTGCATGAGAGCTGGGGGGAGAAGAAGCAGCAGCAGACTCAGTTTCCCAGTGAATGGCTGTGCAGGGGAGACATGTCAGAACAAGTCTGATCATTGGAGGAGAGTACACCGAGTTACCACCATAGCTAGAAAACTGACCACGGTGTACTCTTCTGCTTAGTGCGGTCAATTTTAATAGTAAAGCAAGGGGACTAGCAGGAACACCAGGAATTTCACACAAAGGAAACTATACAAAGAGAACATGATACTTTCTCATACAAGTACATGGTACAGCAGGCACATGTCATGAATATGAAGTGTTGGGGTAATAAACGCTTCCTCAGAACTCTTAATGGGCAGACATATCTGTAGAGGAGGAAACATTTTAGTAACTGTTACAAAAGATACAATGATTATGTGACCCCCAAAACCATACAACATTTTTAGAAGATAGAAATTCTTAAAGAAATGTAAGGGAACAAGTTAAATTATTTTGACAGACATAAGGCCAGTATTCGTAGATTGTACTTATTTACTAGGCATGATTAATTGGTTTAACACAAACTCCTACAAAATGTAAGAGAAACTAATAAGTCAATGCGCTGACCTTATGCTAGCCATGCTAGCCATGCTATTGATATTGCAAGAACTAAATGAAGCTACTAAGCTCCAATAAAACCATATGGTCGAACCAGGTTGTAGACCCATTTACTGGGTGGACTAAAGACATGTACACTTTGACTTACCTACAGAGGAAATAAACAGAAGTTTAAATATGAATTCCAGGTATGGGTATTTTAAACATAGTTACATTGGTCCAGATTAGACCAATGTAACTATGTATTTACAGCATTCCATACCTGCCTGATGCCCCTGGAAGCTGTAAATAACTAAGGTAGACACTGCTACTTCAGTGATCTCCAATTGCTTCCAGGTCCGCTGTTGAGCAGCTGGCCTACTGCATTAGGAACATAGGAGGTTGGTCGCCTGGCACGGGTCCAATTTGGAGAATACTTTGCATTTTTGGAATAAATGCAAAGCATACTCTGGACAAGGTGGACCAGCTCTGTGAGCTGACAGTGGGCTAATAAACTGAACTCCTGTGATCCCCAGGAGAAGTTCATCCAAAATCGCTCTGGCTATATTTCTCCTTTAAAGACTTGATATAGCTAATGGGGCTTGAATTCTTGTATAACACAGAGCAGACTTTCCCCCAGATTGACACATTAGAGTTGATAAATACAGACTCAGTTGCTGAAATCCATCTTGAGATGTTTGCACTTCAGACCACAGACAGTGACCTCAGACAGCCAACTTAAATCTTGTAAATTAAAGAGATTATCAACCTGGAATTCAATAGTTCAAGCTATTGTCTAGACCAGTGGTCTCCAAACTGTAGCCAGTCCCAGGTATTTTATTCAGCTGTCACACTGACACCCACAGTGGGGAACAATTCCTCCCACTGACACCAACAATGTAAAATATTCCACCTCCTAATGACTACAGGCACTATTTAATTTGTTACTTCCACTGACACTGCAGCATTTTCTACTACTACTGGCTACTTCAGCCCCCAAAGTCTGAAGGCCAGTAAACCGGTCCTTTGTTTAGAAAGTCTGGATACCCCTGATCTAGACCACAGGGCTTGTTCCTTCAATGGTGTCATACATTCAGATGACAGTAAATGTAAAGGCATGCATCATTGCCAAAATGTCTTTTCTGAAGCAAAATGCCAGCACTCTCAAGATTTCATTCTCACTGTGCAGCATGAAATAAATTCAAAACAACAACAAGAGAATGGTGCACCGACCTAGTGCATTACCATCAGGGCCGTCTTTAAGGCAGGGCAAAAGGGGCAGCTGCCCTGGGCCCTGTCATTGGTGTGGGGCCCAAAGCAGCTGCCTCATACTTGCCAACTATCCTGGTGACTCATCTGCAGACCCTATGTTTACACGTAAATAACCAGCATTGATATGTAAATAGCAGCAGCATTCATATGTAAGTAGTGGCGGCCAACTGCACTGATATGTAAACAAAGGTGACATTCATATGTATATATGTACATGCCCCCCTGAGGTCATATTCACCATCACCTATGCTGGATTCTGCCCACTGAGGAGATAAAGGCATGACTGAAAGTCCACAGCCCATATCAGCAGATGCATGACGGTGTCGTTAATAATTGATGGCACTGATGGTATCTGCCAAAGGGCAGCACATTTCTGTGGTGTCAGGAAAGCGACTTTGTGCTCCCCAGTCCATGGTGTGCAGGCAGTAAGGAGTAGGGTTGCCACATCATCCCTTTAATCCAGGACACATATGAATTAGACAGGTTCTAAGGCAATTTTTAATGCAGATGAGGCACCTATGGAGTTTAATTACCAACTTAATCGGCCACAGAACCTGTGTAATTAATATGTGTCCTGGATTAAAGGGATGATGTGGCAACCCTAGTAAGGAGTTGATGTACTCTATACTTTAGCAACCAATCTGTGGGCAGTAATGATGTGCAGTAACCTCTAGAAACCAATCAGTGAGCAGTATTGATGATCTCTAGCAACCAAACAAGCAGAAAGCATGTGCTTTAACCTCTAGCAACTAATCAGTGAGCTGTAATGTGTGCTGTAACCTCTAGCAGTCAGTAAGTGGCAATGATATGTTGCAACCTCTGGCAACCAATCAAAATCACTGCTGATCTGATTCAGTAAACTGATTTTGAGTCTAGGTGCTATTTATTGTATGTCTCAGAGAAGGTGGAGAGTGAAATTGCATGGGGGGGGGGGGGGGGCCAATATTTGCCCAGGGTCCAATCAATATTAAAGACGGCCCTGATTACCTTAATGTTTTTTTATTAAAAGATAAAAAGCAACAAGTGTTATTCTCACAAACGCATATGCATATCATAACAAGTGAAGGAGATCGCCTCCAGGCCTGCTGCAATCAACCGGTATTATGGGAAGACCAGACAGTGTCTGTAATGGCTGACGTGTTTCAATGGAGAACCCTCTCCATCAGAGCCAAACTAGTGAATGACCAAACACTAATTTATATATACAATGTTATACCCATATTGGTGAACTCCACCCCTCCACCCCCCCCGACTTAATTAGGGGTGTGGCCCAGGTTGCCAGAATATCACAACTCCCAAAGTGCATACATCACATCACACATGGGGCAAATTCACTTAATAGCTTAATTGTATATGGACAGTGCTTCATGTTTCACCATTTTACTCCATATACTGCAGCTATAGCTGAATAAACAGACAGCAAACAGCGGGTAAAATAAGTGATGAACACCTCATAATTTTTCTATGTAAATAGATTTCTAAAGGTGCTATTGGCATGAAATTTTCACCACATGTCGGTAATAACCCATGCAATCCATACATAGTTACATACAGTATCTCACAAAAGTAAGTACACCCTCACATTTTTGTAAATATTTTATTATATCTTTTCATGTGACAATACTGAAGAAATTACACTTTGCTACAATGTAAAGTAGTGAGTGTACAGCTTGTATAACAGTGTAAATTTGCTGTCCCCTCGAAATAATTCAACACACGGCCATTAATATTTAAACCTCTGGCAATAAAACTGAGTACACCCCTAAGCAAAAATGTCCAAATTGGGCCCAATTTGCCATTTTCCCTCCCCTGTGTTATGATACTCGTTAGTGTTACAAGGTCCTAGGTGTGAATGGGGAGCAGGTTTGTTAAATTTGGTGTATCGCTCTCACTCTCTCATACTGGTCACTGGAAGTTCAACATGGCCCCTCATGGCAAAGAACTCTCTCAGGATTTGAAAAAAAGAAATGTTGCTCTACATAAAGATGGCCTAGGCAATAAGAAGTTTGCCAAGACCCTGAAAGTGAGCTGCAGCACGGTGGCCAAGACCATACAGCAGTTTAACAGGACAGGTTCCACTCACAACAGGCCTCGCCATGGTCGACCAAAGAAGTTGAGTGCACGTGCTCAGCGTCATATCCAGAGGTTGCCTTTGGGAAATAGACGTATGAGTGCTGCCAGCATTGCTGTAGAGGTTGAAGGGGTGTGGGGGGGGTCAGCCTGTCAGTGCTCAGATCATACGCCGCAGTTTGCTGAAGACAAGCAGACTAAGGACATGGATTACTGGAACCATGCCCTGTGGTCTGATGAGACCAAGATAAAACTTAATTGGTTCAGATGGTGTCAAGCGTGTGTGGCAGCAACCAGGTGAGGAGTACAAAGACAAGTGTGTCTTGCCTACAGTCAAGCATGGTGGTGGGAGTGTCATGATCTGGGGCTGCATGAGTGCTGCCGACACTGGGGAGCTACAGTTCATTGAGGGAACCATGAATGCCAACATGTACTGTGACATACTGAAGCAGAGCATGATCCCCCCCTTTGGAGACTGGGCCGCAGGGCAGTATTCCAACATGATAACGACCCCAAACACACCTCCAAGACAACCACTGCCTTGCTAACGAAGCTGAGGGATGGACTGGCCAAGCATGTCTCCAGATCTAAACCCTATTGCCCATCCGTGGGGCATCCTCAAACAGAAGGTGGGGGAGCGCAAGGTCTCTAACATCCACCAGCTCGGTTCTGTTGTCATGGAGGAGTGGAAGAGGACTCCAGTGGCAATCTGTGAAGCTCTGGTGAACTCCATGCCCAAGAGGGTTAAGGCAGTGCTGGAAAATAATGCTGGTCGCACAAAATATTGACACTTTGGGCCCAATTTGGACATTTTTATTTAGGGGTGTACTAACTTTTGTTGCCAACGGTTTGGACATTAATGGCTGTGTGTTGAGTTATTTTGAGGGGACAGCAAATTTACACTGTTATACAAGCTGTACACTGAATACTTTACATTGTAGCAAAGTGCCATTTCTTCAGTGTTGTCACATGAAAATATATAATAAAATATTTACATAAATGTGAGGGGTGTACTCACTTTTGTGAGATACTGTAGTTACATAGTAGGTAAGGTTGAATAAAGACAAAATTCCATCCAGTTAAACCCGTGTAGGTGCAAATGTGTCAGTGTCTATAATTATTTCCCATATCCCTGTATGTTGTGCTCTTTAAGATGTACATCCAAGAGTCTCTTAAAAATATCCATACTCACCACAGCCACCACCTATTATGGAAGAGAGTTCCACATCCTTATTGCCCTGACAGTGAAAACCCTCCTGCGCAGTTTAAGGTTAAACCGCTGCTCCTCCACTCTCATTGTATGGCCCGTGTCCTCTTGAGAATGAATAGTTTTTTCTTATGCTGGGATCGCCATTGAGGTATTTGTAAATCGCTATCATATCTCCTCTCAAGCGTTGTTTCTCTGGCAAGAAAAAATTTAGTGTTTGCAGTCGTTCCTCGTAATCGAGGTCCTCCATTTCCCTTATTAGTTTTGTTGCCCTTCTTTGGACTCTCTCCAGTTCCAGCACATCCCTTCTGAGGAATGGTGACCAGAACTGGACAGAATACTGCAGATGAGGTCTAACCAGGGTTTTATAAAGTGGTAGGATTATAGCTTTATCCCTGGAGTATATCACTTTTTTATGCATGCTAATATTTTGCCAGCTTTGGTAGCTGCAGCTTGACATTGCATACTATTGCTCAATCTGTCATCTACTAGGATCCCCAGATCTTTTTCTATCCTCGATTTCCCCAGAGGTTCTCCCCCTAGTGAGTAGTTTGCATTTATGTTTTTTGCCCCAAGTGCATTACCTTACATTTTCCCACATTAAACCTCATTTGCCATGCATTGGCCCACTCCATTATTTTGTTCAGGTTTTCATGTAAAATTGCTATATCCTGATGTATCCTGCTTAACTTACATACAAAGAAATCAAAATAAAAAGGTTCAGAAATTAAGTTATGTGTAATAAAATGTAATGACACAGAGAAAAAGTATTGAACATGCTAACTTAAATTTATTTAATATTTTGTACAAAGTCCTTTGTTGGTAATGACAGCTTCAAGAGGCCTGCTGAAGAAACTAGTCGCATTCATTGCTCAGGTGTGCTTTTGGCCCATTCTTTCACACATACAGTCTTCAAATCCTGAAGGTTCCATGGGCCTCTTCTATGAACTCTGATCTTTTGTTTTTTCCATAGATTTTCTATTGGATTCAAATCAGGTGATTGGCTGGGCCATTCTCCCAGTTTTCTTTCCTTTTTTGAAACCAATTTGAGAGTTTCATTGGCTTTGGGTTTTGGATCATTGTTTTGCTGAAATGTCCACTCTCGTTTCATCTTCATCATCCTGGTGGATGGTAGCATATTTTTATCAAGAATGTCCTTCTTGAAGAAGTGGTCCTTGGCTCTTCGACAACTCTTCTGATAATTCTTTTCACTCCTCTGTCAGAAATCTTGCGAGGAGCACCTGGTCGTGGCTGGTTTATGGTGAAATGATGTTCTTTCCACTTACAGATTATGGCCCCAACAGTGCTCACTGGAACATTCAGATGTTTATAAATCCTTCTGTAACCAATGCCATCAGTATGTTTTACAACCATAAGGTTGGAGCTCTTTTACCCATCATGAGATGTTTCTTGAGTGACACCTTGGTAATGAGACATCTTTTTTTAGGCCATAGGTTGAGCCTGAACCAGTTGATATTAATTTGTACTGACAAGGGGCAGGATTTCTTTCTAATTACTGATTTCAGCTGGTGTCTTACACATAACTTAATTTCTGAACTTATTTGTTTTGGTTTCTTTGTATGTATGGATTGCATGGGTTGTTACCGACATGTGGTGAAAAGATCACACCTTTAGAAATATATTTACCTAGAAAAATGGTGATGTGTTCAATATTTATTTTATCCGCTGTATATTTGTCACAGGTCCAAAAGCTGAAGTGGTTAAACAAGATGCTGTGCTGCAGCGTGAAGAAAATACAGTTATACTGTAAATACTTCTAATTCACATATGGAAACAGAGATCAGCTATGCCAAAATAGAAAAGGTAACTATGCAATTATTTTTGAAAGTGAACATCTATATCAAATCTATATCATATGTACTGTAGGTAATTAGTAATTGTAGAATCAAACTATAAACATTTAGAAATAATTAGGGACAAGCAGAGTGATTTTAACCAATTTGATTTCACCACTGGTGAAAGTTTACCATAGTCAGTACATTTACTTTCACTCATTTATTTACTTCAGCAAAAAAAACAAAAACAATTACCGTATATACTCGTGTATAAGTCGACCCGTGTATAAGTCGACCCCCCTACTTTTGCCCAAAAAATATGGGAAAACTTATTGACTCACGTATAAGCCTAAGTGGCAAATGCAGCAGCCACTGGTAAATTTCAAAGATAAAAATAGATGCCAAAAGAAAATTACCAATGAGGCATCAGTAGGTTGTATGTACCAAAAAGACATTACGTTATTTTTTTTAATGACAGGTCCTCTTTAGAAGAGCTTTGGGGTCTAAAAGACCCCAAATACATCTAGGGACCCTAACATAGGAAGTGGGCATGTAATCGGGAGTGTGTGTGTGTGTGTGTGTGTGTACAACTGTTTATTTTTTACAGTACAGTATACTTACTTCCTATGTATTGAATAAGGCTGCTGTGTTCTTCACATATGTCAAATGCAAAGAAAAAAAAAAAAGCACAGTTTTGTCATTTGAATATCTGACCATATTAACCCTTATTGTTCACACAATAAGGGTTAATATGGTTAGTTAATCAAATTGCCAAACTGTTTTCTTTTCTTTTACATTTACATAAGGACACGGCAGCCTTATTCCTTTCATAGGAAGTGCCTGTGTCCTCTGCCCTTACCTTCAGCCCAGTCACGTCGCAAGTGTAACTGAGCTGAAGTTCCGCCCTCC
Organism: Glandirana rugosa; assembly: GCA_018402905.1. NCBI lineage: Eukaryota > Metazoa > Chordata > Amphibia > Anura > Ranidae > Glandirana > Glandirana rugosa. The sequence goes on along the minus strand of BLSH010098118.1, from coordinate 10,083 downwards.
AGCAGGCAGTCAGCGGACGTGACGGCATCCCCGGCATCCCTGGGGACGTGACGGCATCCCCGGCATCCCTGGGGACGTGACGGCATCCCCGGCATCCCTGGAATGCCTGGAATGCCTGGAATGCATCTCAGCCGCCGCGGGTGCCCTCGGAATGTTTCCCCGCGCTCGTACCGGCTGTTGACTCGCGCATAAGACGAATCTCGGTTTTTTGACACAAAATCCGTGTCAAAAAACTCGTCTTATACGCGAGTATATACGGGTATGTTGTAATTATGTAGGTGTACTGCCAAGTTATAATTCTTACTTCTACTGTCAAATCAAATAATGGGGTTAATGAGTGTCCATTTCTCAGCACAAGAACAGGTCTACGATAGTCATTCTTTTAAATTATATGTTTAAAAAAGGGACATTTAGCACACACAAGATTGCAATTCTCCACTTAACTACACTTATAGCTCAAGAGAATAGGAGCCTGTCATTTTATTGAAAATCACTAGATGGCACCAAGACTCTATTGTTATATTTCAGAAAACTGTATGCTACAAAAGGAAACCCTGATTGCAATGTAAAATAAAAAAGGCTTTTGTTATATCCAGTTCCTCTTTTAAGTCCATCTAAAGCAGTGGTGATCAGCTAGATAATTTTAGAGGATCTCAGATGCACACATGAACATATCCACATGGACAAACCATAGCAACATGTTTTCATGCATTGAGATATATTGCTTTAGGCAGCCTAGTCAAAATTAGTTGGCTGTAACACACCTTAATGCATGGAAATAAGATCCTGTTGCAAATTTGTGCAGTGCACAGCAACACATGCAGACATGCTTGGACCAGGGGAGTCGGTTCTCTTGTTGAAACAGTTGTATTTTGGAAGTCTGATGGGATGCCCTTCAAAATTAATGGCACTGCACGGATCCAAAATGTGCATGCTGTACCAATCATATGCAAGGGAATATTTTTAAACATAAGTATACTGTAGTTATTTCAAGTTCGATCAAGTTTGTACTTACCGGTTAGGGGTGTGACTGGAGCTGTTTTGGCGTACACGTTCTTTGCGTTCTGATGGTCTTCAAAAGCTAAGTACACGAAACACAACAACAGATTGTTAAAAAGCCTAACATAAAAAGTCTTATATAAAGCCTAACAAGAGACCAGTTCCCTTCATAGTATTATTATTATTATACAGGATTTATATAGCACCAACAGTTGTGCAGCTCATTACAATATATAAGGAGACAATACACCAACAGTACAATTCAATACAAGAGGGTTAGAAGGGCCCTGCTCCTGCAAGCTTACAATCTAAGGGACAGTTCACACCATAGAAACACAGTCTGGATGCGTTCCGAGTGCTTTTCTGCATGCACATTTTTGACACATTTTTGATGGAGTCCAGTACATTGTCCCCTCTTTTTTCTTAACCTTAAGGGCCAGTTCACACCCTAGAAATGCAGTCCGGATGCGTTCCAGGTGCTTTTCTGCATGTGCGTTTTTTGACGCGTTTTTGATGCAGTGCAGTGCATTCCCCCCCCCCTTTTTCTTAACCGTAAGGGCCAGTTCCAGTGCGTTTTTTTATGCTTTCCCGTGCATTTTTGCCTACGTCCTGGTGCACGTTTTACTGCGTTCCAGTACAGTTCAGTGCAGAAAAAATGCAGCATGTTTTACTTTTTTTTCTGGAACTGGAATGCATTGGAACTGACCGCACTGGTGTGAACTATGAGACATGTTTAATGTTTTTGTGACACCTTGTGGTCCAGATTATAATTGCACTTTTTTGGAATCATTTATTACCATTTTTATATCCTTATATTTATATGACACAATATTTTTTTTTTTTTTATCAAGTGATATTTTTGTTATACATACTATATGATTTGAATGTTGACTCATCTGATTTGGAAATTTTTGGTTAGTTGGGTAAGCTCTACTCACCTATTTATCTCATTTTGCACTTTATGGTATTTGGGTTTGAAAACAAAACAAAGCTGCGCTTGTGTGGGGATACAAAAAGAATGTGTAAAATGACAGGTGTCAATACTAAACAAATGTATGAAAAAAGTAGATAATCAAGGTGAATCAACTCAAAAACACAACATACATGAATGGTGTGTAAAGATGGCAAGTGTCAATATCGGCACAGATATAAATGATCAGGTGAGTGCTCAAAATAAATCAAATCTTTAAACACAACACACAGTCCACTAGCTAGATCCTCCTAAAGGGTGTGTTTACATGCACTTCATGTGTCCAACAGTGAACAAGACCTCCACCACGATAAGATGTGCCCTTACCGGAACTCTGTGACCTCTTATGACAGGAGGTCAAACGCGCATGTGTGGATTAAGCCTCCACTCGGCCAATTGGTCTCTGGTTCACGGGACGTCCAATTCTGTCGACTGGTTCCAGTAAAATGTGTAAGAAAAACATAGGGGTGTGTTCGCGTCGAAACAAAACAAAAGTTTGGGTTTATGGTATTTCACGTTTTACTCTATTTATCCACTCATCTCGAATGGGTTGATTGGTTTTTAAAGGTTT
>BLSH010097991.1:7276-27798 GCA_018402905.1 Glandirana rugosa | reverse complement strand
GTTATGCAGCTAGTGACACAGGTGGGGCAGTTATGCAGCCAGTGACACAGGTGGGGGCAGTTATTCAGCCATTGACACAGGTGGGGCAGTTTGCAGCCAGTGACACAGGTGGGGCAGTTTGCAGGCAGTGACACAGGTGGGGCAGTTTGCAGGCAGTGACACAGATGGGGCAGTTTGCAGCCAGTAACACAGGTGGGGCAGTTTGCAGGCAGTGACTCAGGTGGGGGGCAGTTTGCAGCCAGTAACACAGGTGGGGGCAGTTATGCAGCCAGTGACACAGGTGGGGGCAGTTTGCAGCCAGTGACACAGGTGGGGGCAGTTTGCAGCCAGTGACACAGGTGGGGGCAGTTTGCAGGCAGTTACACAGGTGGGGCAGTTTGCAGCCAGTGACACAGGTGGGGCAGTTTGCAGGCAGTGACACAGGTGGGGCAGTTTGCAGGCAGTGACACAGATGGGGCAGTTTGCAGCCAGTAACACAGGTGGGGCAGTTTGCAGGCAGTGACTCAGGTGGGGGGCAGTTTGCAGCCAGTAACACAGGTGGGGGCAGTTATGCAGCCAGTGACACAGGTGGGGACAGTTTGCAGCCAGTGACACAGGTGGGGGCAGTTTGCAGCCAGTGACACAGGTGGGGGCAGTTTGCAGCCAGTGACACAGGTGGGGGCAGTTTGCAGTCAGTGACACAGGTGGGGCAGTTTGCAGGCAGTGACACAGGTGGGGCAGTTTGCAGGCAGTGACACAGGTGGGGGCAGTTTGCAGGCAGTGACACAGGTGGGGGCAGTTTGCAGCCAGTGACACAGGTGGGGGCAGTTTGCAGGCAGTACACTGCAGAGATCTCCCCCCTCCCGCACTTACCCTATCCAGCAGGCAGGACTGTTGTAGAGGTTCGGCATGCGGAGAGCGGCTGTCCCCCTCATCTGTCCTCGGCGGTCATGGTCTCTGTGGGAGCGGAAGTCACGTCCGCTGCCACAGTGACCCGCCCCCGGCCCCGCATCCAATCACATTGAGCGGAGGTTCAGGGCAGCCAATCATGCTATGAGTGTGCGCCTTTTCAGCGCACACTCATAGCTTTTAATGGCCGACCAATAGGCTCACTACTTGGCTGTCGTGTGACAGCCAAGGAGCCGGAAAAAAAAAAAAAAAAAAGTCAATGCACCGGCGCCACCTGCAGGGGGCGGGCTGACTTTTTTTTTTTCTTCTTCTGTAGCCCGCGGGGAGGCGGCGCCCTAGCGCCCCTCACACACCAGCCGCCACTGGTGCTCACTACAAAAATAAAGCACCTATCACTATTCTACACTCACCCCCCCCCCCTAAACATCAGCTGGTCCCAGTTGAAAATTTACAAAAATAGCTCCTGGGCCCAGGAGCACGGGCATCCCATAATCATAGAGTGGGAGGGAAAAAGGGAATAAACTTGGATGGGGAACTGTACAAATAATTTAAGTACAAAAATATATCAATACCATCTCTGTAAATTATTCACACTGTACAGTATGATACATTCCTAGCTACAGGTCCCTTCAACTAGCCACATATAGAAACAGTATACAGTTGTTCCTGAAAAAGCAGTCTATGCACCCCGTGGTCTGCCTCAACTTCGGAGGGGTGGGTCATTACCAACATGCATGCACAAGTCCACGACAGCAAGCCAGACAGCTCTGGAAAGCAGGCAGGAAACCTCGTAGGGCCCCAGTGAAGGAGCCAACAGGGTGCCCATCTACAAGAGCCAGCCCCAAAGATGCAAGGGGGCCACAGCGGTAGACTAAATCCCCCTCAGAGGACCCCAGTTGTTGCCTCCAAGCAACCCAGTGTCCCGTCTCCTTTAACATGGGCTGTCCGGCATCTCAGCACAGACCTAAACTGGATCAAAATCTCCGCAAGAAACTAGTGCGGATACAAGCCACCGAACAAGTCAAGGTCACCATACCCTCCAAGTTCCCAGACAAGCTGGTGGGACCTTCTCCTGTTGTCCCCATACAAGTAGAGGGAATCTATACCAAGGCCCCTCTGGATACAGGAGCTTAAGAGACCCTCCTCTACAGAGACTTCTATGAGAGGCACCTCAAACACCTGCCATTGCAGAAGTTGGAAGAACTACAGATATGGGGCATTGGGACTCAGAACTTCCCCTATTATGGCTACCTACCAGTTAAGCTGACTTTCGATCCCTCTGTGGCTGGAAAGGCCGAGACCTTTGACACTCTGGCAGTGGTCTGTCCTCGCCCACCAAGTACCAGTAAGAGTTCTCTCATTATCGGGACTAGTACTGATCTTGTCAAGGGATTGTTGATACCACTTGTCCAAGAGCCAGACACTTTGACTACAAGTGTGCACCCCATGTTGAGACAAGTCTATCAGCGCCTGGTACAAGAACAGGAGACCCCAGCTGAAAGAGTGGGAAAGATCTGGCACTTGAGTGAAAAGGTGTTACAGCCTGGTGAAGTGGCCTGTTTACGGGCATCTGTCAAGCCAAATTGGAAACAACCAGGCCCTTTCATTGTCCTTGAAGCAGGCAGACAGAGAGAAGACATGGGAGTGGAGATGATTCCCGAAGTGGTTTCAACCAAAGCTTTCCAAAGAAATCACAGGAGGATCTCAGTAGGTGTCGGCAACATAACAGCCTCACCAGTAAAAATGCCGGCTTGGATGTTGCTGGATCAAGTGAATCCAGCTACCCCAGTCTCACCGCCTGATTTGGTGGTGGGAGAAAAGGATGGGATCCCTGTAGAGGAGTTCTATCTGAAGAAAACTCCTCTCCCACCTGAATGGAAAGAAAGCAAAGACTTAGCTCCTGAGATGGCAGGCTGCATTCTCAAAGAGTGAATTTGATGTGGGGTGTGCAAAAAGCGCCCAACACCGGATCTGCCTTCAGGAGGATAAGCCATTCAGACAAAGAGTCAGACAAATTCCTTTAGGAGACTTGGAAGGCCTGCGTGAGCAACTGGCAGAAGAACTGAAGAAAGCAGGTATCATCTGAGAGTCCCGAAGTCCATATGCTTCTCCGATAGTGGTGATACGGAAGAATAATGGGTTGCTGAGGCTATGCATCGACTACAGAACACTGAACCGCAGGACCATTCCCGACCAGTACACCACCCCATGGATAGAGGATGCCTTGCAGAGCTTGTCGGGGGGCAAAATGGTTCAGCGTACTGGACTTGAAGAGCAGGTACTATCAAATCCCCATGCATCCTGAGGATTGGGAGAAGACTGCCTTCATTACCCCGGTGGGGTTCTTTGAATTCGATCGCATGCCTCAGGGTTTGTCTGGCGCCCTGGCCACCTTCCAAAGGCTCATGGAGAAGACGGTGGGTTTCATGAATCTGATAGAAGTGTTGGTGTATCTAGAAGACCCTAGAGGAGCACGAATCGCGCCTGGAGAAGGTCCCCAGAAGACTCCATGATGAGGGGTTGTCCCCGGAGAAGTGCCAGTTTTATCAACCCTCGGTCAACTACCTGGGTCATATCGTGTCTGCCGATGGAGTGGCCACAGACCCTCAGAAGCTGGAAGCTGTCACCTCCTGGCCAAGGTTCACTAATGTGACCGAGCTCAGGTCATTTTTAGGATTCTGTTCCTATTACAGAAGATTAGTCGAGGGATTCGCTAAAATAGCTCACCCACTCAATGAGCTACTGAAAAGTGAAGAGAAAAACGATGACCCAGATCTGACGAAGCCTATCAGACCAGCTGGAGGGCCCAGAAAGCCCAGAGAGTCCATTCAGGAACAGTGGACTGTGCAGTGTGAGGAGGCCTTTAAGCAGCAGAAATGGAGCCTAACAACTGCTCCAGTCCTGGCTTATGCAGATCCAACCAAGCCGTACGTACTACATGTCGATGCCAGTCATGATGGGTTAGGTGGGGTGCTATATCAAAAGCATGATGGGCACTTACGACCTGCCGCCTATGGGAGTCGGAGCTTGGCACCCGCCGAGAACTACCCCACTCACAAACTTGAGTTTCTGGATTTGAAGTGGGCAGTAGTGGATAAACTGAGGGATTACCTGAGTTTGTGATTAAGACTGACAACAATCCTCTCACCTACATCCTAACTACTGCCAAGTTGGATGCCACGGGTCACAGATGGTTGGCTGCCCTATCAGGGTTCACCTTCAGCCTGAAGTATCGACCTGGAGTCGGGAACAAAGACGCAGATGCTCTGTCAAGAAGGCCCCATTGTTCCAGAGACTTTCCAGAAGAATGGACCCAGTTGAGCCCCGTAGGAGTGCAAGCATTATGTCAAGGAGCAGAACACCAAGCTGGAGGGGGATCTAGGGCTGAAGACATTGGAGTATCAGCCACTGGTGTTCCCAGAAGCTATTGCAATATTACCCAAGTTGGGGATGAAGGTCTGCCAAAGCTTTCCAAGAAAGACTTGCGATGGGACCAGTTGGAAGACCCCCTCTGTAGCTTGGCATTGAAGGCTTTGGAGAGCCAATGCCCTGATCTGCTCCTTACTGACTCTCAGAAGGAAGCTCACCTATTGCATCAAGAGTGGGATTGACTGCAGCTGCATCAAGGGGTGGTCTACCGATGGGGCCCTTCTGATGATCCCGAAGAGAGATGGCAGTTGTTTCTACCAGAAAAACATAGAGAGAGACACTATTAACTGCCCTACATGACAACCATGGCCACCTAGGGCCCGAGAGAACCTTTCACCTGGTGAGGGATCGGTTCTACTGGTATGCGGGCTGAAGTCGAAGGTTATTGCCACTCCTGCATCAGGTGCATCCAAAGGAAGACTCTGCCTCACTGAGCTGCTCCAATGGGCCATCTTCAGAGCCAAGGTCCCATGGAGCTGGTGTGCATTGACTTTCTGTGCTTGGAGCCTGACCTGAGCAGACAAGGGAATATCCTGGTAGTGACTGACCACTTCACTCGATATGCCCAGGCATTTCCCACAAGGCACCAACAACCATCCACAGTGGCCAAGATCTTAGTGGAGAAATTCTTTGTTCACTATGGCCTGCCCCAACATAGCCATTCTGATCAAGGGAGAGATTTTGAGAGTGGCCTCATCAAGAGACTTTTAGACTTGTTAGGCATTAAGAAACCCAGAACCACCCCATACCATCCTCAGGGAGGTCCCCAGCCAAGGAGGTTCAACCGAACCCTCCTGGATATGCTAGGGACTCTGACTTCTGAACAAAAGCAACACTGGAGCAAGTATATAGCCACTATTGTGCATGCTTATAACAGCACTGCGAATGATGCCACTAGATACTCTCCCTATGGTCCGATGTTCAGACGGGAGACCCGGTTGCCAGTAGACTTGGCCTTTGGCAAGAAGTGGCCGTGGATAAAGACAAAACTAGTGTGCCTGCAACTCCAGAGCCTAAGGAACAGAGAGGGAGAAGGGCTATACACCCACCTAAGAGACTGACCTATGATACTCTGGGTGAAAGCTCGGAGGAAGCTGTTTTCACCTCTAAAAGGACTCTTGAGGCACCTGCTTCTTCCACTGCTGATTTGGTGGAGGACAACCCCAACTCACCCCCTAGCACATCTGGGCAGGACACTCCAGTATCAGTAGTGTGTGGACAGAGCAACCTACCTTCATATGACAATTGGTGGGAGGTTCCTCTGTCAACCCTGTGTTGGGAGATGAGCTGTTTGAGCTTGGGCTCTTCTTATAAAATGCCACTTGTCTAATTTTTCTGTGTGCACTAACCTATTTCCTCCACTTGTATAATATACAGCATGTAACAGGTTACAGACTCTTTACCTCCTTTGGAGGACCAAAGGTTTTCTGGTGGGGTGAGTGTGTAGCAGGTACCTCTTTAAACTGCCTGTCATGTCCCTGCATGAGTCTCTCTCCTTCTCCACAGAAGGATCATATTACACTACAATTGTGCTGTGTTCCAATGGAGAGAACAGTAACAGCAGCCAATGAAGGAAGCTTTTACAGGCAGCATGTGCCACAAGGATCCCTGGGTACAAAAAACCATACTGATGATACGAAAATCGGATGTTGAGTTGCCGTACAAAAAAATTTTATAGCCTGCACATCCAGCTTTTGTCATCTGAAAAATCAAAATCGGCTGTCGAAAGGACCATACTAACGGTAAGAATTTTGGACAACAGGCCGTCGAACAAAATTCCCGTCCAAATTTCGCATTGTGTGTACGGGCCTAAAGTATGACAGTGCTGAAAGCTGCAAAAATTGGCAGAAAGGGGGTAAAAGTGGTAGGTAATGAAGTGGTTAAAAAAAATGCCAGTTTTTTTGGCAGAAAAAAAAATCTCCTGCATTTTTGTACAGGCGTTTAGGAGCATTTACCATTTTTTTCTGCCAGAAAACTGCTCTCAAACAGCAAAACAGAAGGGGTTTTTTTCTGCCTCTAAAAGCTGAGCTTAAAATATGACTCTAAACGCCCTAATGTGCATAAACACACAGGATAACATTAGCTGGAACTTCTACAGGCCAAATGCTAAACTCCTCTAAAAGTAGATTTTTTTAAGCCAGTGTGCATTGAGCCTTAAAGTAGAAGTAAGGGCAAGACTTTTTTTTATTTTGGATAGGGTAAGGAAGGGTTATAACCCCTGTCAGTTTTTTTCTTGCTGCCATCTGAGTCCCACTGAGGAGATTTCCCTCCCCTTCCTGTCCCATAGCCAAAACAGGAAGTGGGAGAAAATCCCTGCAAATCAAGGAAATCTCTTGGGGCCCCCCAGGTCACCAGACCTAGTGTCGTCATTGGAAGATTTCCTCTCTATTACTGTTCTGGGGATAACCCAAAATTTGGGATTTTCTTTCACTTTCTTACTGTAGCTGCTGACTTTTAATATCAGAACACTTACCTGCCCAGGGATCCCACAATGTGGACACCCCATGCCGATCTTCAGATCGGCTGTCAGGGGTTGGCGCCACCATCGCCACTAAGGGAAACCGACAGTGAAGCCTTTAGGCTTCACAGACAGCTCCCTACTGTGCATGTGCATTGTGCGCTGCGCTTTCTAACTGGCCCGGCGGCGGAGGAAGGAGGAGGGGGGCTGAACTTCCAAGGGACAGCGCCGCTGCCCCGTCTCCGAAAGTGCAGGAGTGTACCTGTCAAAAACAGGTCCCCGTTCCCCCTGAAATGTGCCAAAGGTGGCAATGGGGGGGGGGTTGGGGAGAGCGAATAAGCGGCATTTCCACTTTCGGGTGGAACTTCACTTTAACATATACAGTCCTTGTTATTCCATTTACAATAAAAAATACCATTTTAAAAAGCAAGTTTAGTTTATTTGCTGAATAAGCTGTACTTTTATTTCAAGCATAATACTTTTATATACATTTCACCTTCCCAGTGTAACAAAACAACTTTCAATTTGTAAAACTACTCCACAGTGAATTTTTTTTTTTAATTTTTCCAAAATTTTAATTTTTTCCAAAAAAAAAAAAAAAAAAAAAAAACAGGGAAAAAATGTTTTTTTTCCCCCGTGGCTTCAACATTTCCAGAAATTTGACATCTCTGCCCTTGGCCATTCCTCAAAGTAACACTAGAGGGTTCACATTGATTTAGCCGCCATCCTGACATTTCTCATTCCTCCATCCCCATATACTTCATGTCCCAGAGACACAACAGAAGGTTAGAAGGGGCGAGTAACCTACGAACTTCTTGAATATTTAGGGGGACCAGCAGCAGGACCTCTCTATTACAGTTTCTGCTCAGCTTAAAGCTTTGGATGTTTTGACACAAATGTAGTTGTTCTAAATCCTATGACGTTGTCCACAATGAAATATTAAAGGGGTTGTAAAGGTTTGTTTTTGTAAAAAATTTTTTTAACCGATTCCCGACCGTCTTGTGTACCATTACTGCTGCAGAGTGGTGCTGTCCTGCGAATCGCCGTTTATAAACGGTGGCTCGCTTGTTCTCGTGCCCGCCGCACTCTGCGATGTCCGCCGGCTACCCGCGATGACTTGGCAGAGAAGAAAAACGGGGAACTGCTGATGTAAACACAGCGGTTCCCTGCTCTGTCAGGTGACATGTGAGAGATCTACTGATCCCTGTCACTGTGATCAGTTAGATCTGTTATGCCCCTGGCAACCCAGCCCCCTCACAGTTAGAACACGCCTAGGGAACATAGTTCACCCCTAGATCGCCCCCTGCAGGTTAACCCCTTCACTGCCAATGACATTTACACAGTAATCAGTGGATATTTAAATTTCCTGATGCCAACATGCATATGATATAGCTCCGCCCCTATATCCACCAACAGGACCTGTTTAGCTCTATAAAAGTCTCATTGAGAGCTACCTTCCCAAATCTCCCTTTGTCCTCAAAGATCAACACCTACAAGACCATTGGATAAGATAAGATCTTACCTGCCGACTATGTCGGAGTCCATCTGGGTTCAACCTCTCCCAGTGCGCAGTCCCACATCTTAGGCTGCTAAATGCACCGATAAATTGGGGAGCCCCTTCTGGTGGTCTTTGTGGCTGAGGGGGTCCCTAATCAGGGACATTATTCCTCTTTGTGGCATGCCTGCTTAGGAGTCTGGCTGTAGCAATATGGGGGCTGCATGGTATATCTTCCTTCCTGGTAATACCCCTTATTTACCTTTCTTGGTCAAATGTATGCCTTTTGTTTGTATTTCCAGGGTCTGGGGCACTGGGGGGGAGGGGTGCACTCTCGAGCTCCTCCAATATTTTCGCACTGTTCAGCTGATCCTTGGTCCTCCAGTGGTGTCCTGAGTGGGTGCCAACGCTCCTGGGGACACTGTTCTCCTGTGCATGTGCGGTGGTCTTCAGGCGCCATGTTTTTGGGGCCGGAGACCCCAGTGCATGCGCGATGCACCGCGAAAGCGGCGGCGCCCATTTTACATAAGAGCAGGGTGGTTGCCCATGTCGCTCAGGCTCCTGTGATAAGGGAGCTGCGGGGCCATCTAGGGGGCACGCTATTTTAGGGTGAGATAGTGGGCAGTGGATCTGGCAGTGTATCCAGTCCACTGCCTGCAGATTGCTCTACCTGGAGGTAGGTCCAGGGAGAAGACCTTGAAAAAAAAAGGGGAGGGGGGATTAAAAAAAAAAATAAGTAAGTGAATAAAATAAATAAATAATAAAGGGGAAAATATGTATAATAATAAAAAAAAAAAGATAAAAGAGGAGAGTGAAAAAAAAGGGGGGGGGGGGTAGGGAGGCAAATAGCATATAGTGGGGGGGGGGGGACACAGGGGCAGTGGGTCGTTTTTTGTGGGCTCTTCTGTGTCAGTGACTACATTGCTTGTGTACTCTGCTTTCGGGGGGGTGACACCCGCAGAGGGGTGACACCAGAATGAGGGCGGCAGAGAGTCCTGGGTCCTGGAGGCAGGACAGTTTTCAATGTGACACCGGCAACGCACACCACGCTGTTCCTGAGTGAGACTCGGACTCTGCTCTGACTCACTCACTGCAGCTGTCTCCTATCACACACGCGCTGCCCGGAGAGATTCTTGCTCAGACTGTCACTCTCCGGGCAGCGCGTGTGTAATAGGATCTTACTATCCCCACCTGAAGAAACAGGTAGCTACCTTTCCTCTTATGACAAGAAATAAGAGGCCTGTTTCACTAGGAATGATAGAAGAGAGAAATAAAATCAACATCCACTAATAGGTTGCAGAAGTCGTATCCTTTCACGGAGGAGGTTGTGGCGCCTTTATCTAGCCCACCGATGGTGGATGTGACAGTTACTAGGCTGGCCAAAAATGTGACACTTCCAGTGGTAGACTCTTTCTCCTTTCGGGATGTCTTAGATAGGTGCATCAAGACGGACTTGAGAAAGTCCTACCTCGTGGCAGGAAAGGCTTGTAAATTTGCCATAGCTTTGATATCTGTAGCAAGTGCTATGAGAGTGTGGTCGCAAAACCTGGAATATGCGATTAAAGACCAGCTGCCTAAGGATCAAATCATCCAGGCACCTGAGGAGATTAAACTCTCTGTGGACTTTGTGGGAGAGGCAGCTATAGACCTCATTCAATGGTCTTCCAGGAGCTAAGGTTAGCTCAGTCACAGCCAAAACAAGCTTTGTGGCTTAAACCTTGGGCGGTCGACCCATCCTCAAGGCAGAACTACTACAAGCTGTCTTTCGATATGAAGGCACTGTTTGGCCAAAAGCCAGAGACTGCCAGGAGGTCCTGATGCCAGAGGGGGCGACCAACCAGAGGGACGCCAAACAGGTACTGCAATTTCGTAGGTTTTGTCTCAGCCAAGGGCTCTAGAAGGGGTTGAAGGGGTACTCAACCAACCTTCCTTAGATCACAGCGGGCTAAGGCCCCGTGGCTCCCTCAGGTACACAGAAGCCCTTTCGACGCCAGACCCTCCCAGGGGGAGTCGGTCGGAGCCAGGTAGCTCAAATTTGCCCTGGTCTGGCAAACCCACTGCCAAGTTCGGTGGGCTTAGTCTACAGTGGCACAAGACCATTATTGGCTGTTCAAACGACAGCCTCCAGAATACTCCTTCACCCCCGCCATGACAACCCAGTCACACCTTAAGTTAGCTGCTCTTCAGGAGTACATCAACATCATGTTGCTTCAAGGGGCAATCATATCAGTTTTGGCCTGTCAAAGGTTTACAGGTTTTTACTCGCCAATTTTCCTGGTCCAAAAAAAAAAAAACGGGGCTTCAGACCAGTGATCAACCTCAAGAAGCTGAACCAATTTATCCAGATAGAGAGATTCAAGAGGGAGTCTCTCCATTCTATATTCCAGATAATTCAACCAAGAGACTGAATGATTTTGGTGGACTTACAAGATGCCTACCTGCATGTTCCGATTCATCAGTCATCAGGGCCTAGAACCAAGACCTTTTGCGGAGGCAGAGGGAGCTCCTGCTGTCCACCTTACAGACATATGTCTGGTTAGTCAACTTCAACCAGTCGGAACCTACACAGAGTAGGGTCTATCTGGGGGCCCAGTTCAGTACCCAGACGGCCACAGTTTTTTTGCCTCCTCAGAAACTCCACAAATTTAGGAGGAAGTTCCAACAGGCATTGGCTGCACCAGGAATGTCAGTATCCTGGTGCATGTGTCCTCTCGGGACGATGGCTTCATGCATCCCGATGATTCCCTGGGATCATGGGAAACTCAGAGTTTTCCAACAGGGCTTCCTGAATACAATAGAAGGAGCTTTGTCTAGCCCAGCCAATCAAGATCACAAGCTGGGTGCTCCAGAGTCTCTGGTGGGAGGCGAGACAAAAAACGCTAGTACAGCATCGTCCATTAGGGCCATAGCCATGGATCATTGTTACCACAGATGCCAGTGCAGCAGGATGGGGGCCACCTGCAAACAACACAAGATCCAGGGCAGATGGAAATTTACCACTCAAGGCCTAGTTTCCCAACATTTCAGAACTTCAAGCAGCTTCTACGGCATTAGCCACCTTGCTGCCTTACATTCAGGGTCACCCAGTCCTGCTCTGTCTAGACAATACGTCAACAGTGCCCTACATACAGAGACTAGGCAAGATGCACAGCTAATCCCTCTTGGATAAGGGAGAACCGATTATGACATTGGCACAACAATATCTCCAGGGCCATATATCTTCCAGGCTGTCAGAATTCGGAAGAGGATTGTCTATCTACACGATTCAAGGACCCCGAGTGGTCCCTGCACCCCGAAGTGTTCAAGCAGATCATCCATGAGTGGGGGTGTCCGCAACTACATCTCTTTGCCTCATCAACCAACTACAAGGGGAGCCGATTCCTCTCACGCTACCCTCATCCATTAGCAGAGGGGGCAGTCGCCTTGACCCATCCTTGGGTTGCACAACTAGCATATGCCTTCCCATTTCCTTAATCCCTAAATTGCGGAGAAGATGGTTGGTAGAGAATATGATAGTCGTCGCAGTATTACCTTACTGGCCTCGCAGACCATGGTTCTCTCTGGCAATGGATTTCATTGTGTGCACTCAGATCACTCTGCCAGTGACTCCTCATCTCCTGTTGCAAGGAGATCTCCTACATCCGTAACCATCAAAACTGGCCCTAGTGGCTTGGAGAGTGAAAGGCAGGGGGTACAAGAATTAGGATGTTCTCTAAAGGTCATTAGAACTTTACAGAATTCCAGAAAGGAGTCAACCAATTCCATCTACTCCAGACTCCAGAATAGGTTCGGAGCTTTGCAGCCGGACATCAGTTTGACCCTAGTGACCCAAATGGGTCTCAAATCCTGCCTTTCCTTCAAACCAGATTGGATTTGGGGCACAGCATAACTTCACTTAAAATGCAAGTTTCAGCCATCTCTGCCTTTACCCAAAGGAAATGGGCAGCAAGCCTGCTGGTAGAGCGCTTCATGAGAGCGGTACTGAGACTACGTGCCTCCCAAGAGAAATAGGTTCCCTCAATGGGACCTAGCAGTAGTCCTCAATTTTCTAGCAAACCCCTCCTTGTGCTCCAAAGGATGACCGTTCATTATGGGATATCACCTTAATAACGTCTTTCCTAATAGCCATAATTTCAGGGGGAAGGCTATCAGAACCCCAGGCCTTGGGGGCAGCCGAACCATATACCATGTTCCTCCCAGACAGGGTTGTGCTAGGACCATTGCATTACTTTGTCCCCAAAGTGGCATCAGTATTTCATCTCTCCAGCGAAGGGGTGCTTCCAGCCTACAGCAGAATCAGATGTTGATCTGCATGAGTTGGTCATTCCAAAAGTTTGCAAAGCCTATCCCCAGGCTACTTCTGTATTCAGACGTTCTGACGGACTTTTCTTTATACCTACCGGAACGTTTAAGGGGAAAAGGCCCCGGCCAGAGCCTTCTCGGCCTTGATAGTAAAAACTATTCACCGGGCATATAGAGTGACCGGGAAGGATCCTCCAATGTTGATTAGAGCTCACTCAACCAGAGTGATGTCTTCTTCTTGGGCAGCTCGAGTAGGACTGTCTCTGGAGACAGTCTGCAAAACAGCTAGCTGGTCATCACATCATACATTCCTAAGACACTACAGAGTGGGTCCAGCAGCTCTTACTACAGTAGAGTTTGGGAGGAAAGCTATCCAAGCTTCTATGTCTATTGTCAAGTGAAGACTAAGTTTGCAAAATGAATCCCTCCCTCTCAAAAGCTCATTATTTATCATATGCATGCTGCCACGTTGGCATCAGGAAAATGGAAAATTGTATCAAATACTTACTGTAATTTTCCTTTCCTGACGCCAGTACATGGCAGCATATGCACTCTCCCTCTGATCTTTGTGCTTTGTACAGAGAATGGGGGAGGTAGCTCTCAGTGAGACTTTTATAGAGCTAAACAGGTCCTGTGGGTGGATATAGGGGCGGAACTATATCAGATGTATGCTGCCATGTATTGGCGTCAGGAAAGGAAAATTACAGTAAGTATTTAATACAATTTTCCATTTTCTGATCGCTGTATAAATGTCATTGGTCCCGAAAAAGTGTCAAAAATGTCCGACATGTCCGCTGCAATATCACAGTCCCGATAAAAATCGCAAAGTAAAAATGCCGTAAATGAATTCTCATGGTATGTAAACGTGGCAACTTTTGTGCAAACCAATCAATAAACGCCGATCGCAATTTTTTTTACCACAAATATGATGAAGAATATATATCGGCCAAAACTGATGAATACATTTGTTTTTTATATTTTTATTTTGGATATGTGTTTTAGCAAAAAGTAAAAAATATTGTTTTTTTTTCAAAATTGTCGCTCTTTTTTGTTAATAGTGGTGATCAGAAGTGACGCAGAGGTGATCAGATACCACCAAAAGAAAGCTCTATTTGTGGGGAAAAAGGGCGTCAATATCGTTTGGGTACAACATCGCACGACCGCGCAATTGTCAGTTAAAGCAACTCAGTGCCGAATCGCAGCTTAAGTGGTTAAATAACAAACATGTCATACTTACCTGCTCTGTGCAGTGGTTTTGCACAGAGTGGCCCCGATCCTCTTCTTCTGGGGTCTTGGTTCCTCCTCTTCTCGAGTGCCCCCACGGAGAAGCGCTTTTCCTGGGGGCACTTGTACGGGCGCGCTCCCGAGTCCTGCTGCTGCGTCCATTGACACAGACAGCAGGACTTGGCCCCACCCCCAATGGCTCCTGCTGCTATCAACCTATCCAATGAGGACCCGAGCCAACGACTGGAGCTGCTGGGCTCGTCCCCGTCGCTGGAACGATCGGGTTCAGGTAAGTAAAAGGGAGGCTCTGGGGGGCTGCTTGACTACAGAAGGTTTTTCACCTTAATGCATATGCAATTGATCTGCGTAGGCTGGGAGTGGCCTAGAGTAGCAGTTGGTGACTCACAGGCAGCATCATTGAGACCTCCCCTTTCTTTCCAGAGGCTTCTGGAGTGTTCTAGAGGGAGAAAGGAGGGTAGAAGTGGTGGAGCTGTTTGGGGAGCCCTGACCAATCCCCAACCTGGATTGGCAGGGGGCAGGCCTCCTTAACCACTTCAGCCCTGGAAGGATTACCCCCTTTAGGACCAGAGCACTTTTTGTGATTCGGCACTGCGTCGCTTTAACTGACAATTGCGCGGTCGTGCGACGTTGTACCCAAACAAAATTTGCATCCTTTTTTTCCCACAAATAGAGCTTTCTTTTGGTGGTATTTGATCACCTCTGCGTCATTTCTGACCCCCGCCCTCCATCCAAAGTTGCTTTGTCTCCCACTCTAAATGGGGACAGTGACTCAGTCTGCGTCCGGCCCGCGGTCCGCCATTTATTGATACCTGTCATAGAGGAACCAAGTTTCTCATGACTTCCTTCCCCTGCTGCATTGTGGCTTTGGTTGAGCGCCACCTGCACTGGGGACTACAGACTGCATCTGCCTACACTTGTTATCCACTTGCCTTGACCCTTTGCCTTTGACTTGCCTTCTGATTTTGTACTATGCTTTATATCTACCTATTGTCAGTTGTTGCCAAATGGAGTGTATCCAAGGGGCGCTAACTAGGAGACACTCATAACAAGCCTATCATTGCTTGCAGGGTGTGAGTTTGCTTTGAATATTAAAAATGTATTAAATAGTGTCACATGTATTATAAAGGAAAAAACTCAAAAAACGGAATTAAAGATAATTTTGCAATCATTCTGATTGTTATGCATTAGACCCACTGAATATAAACTTATATAATGGTAATATACAGTATAGTTGTTTCTGTACACCACATATTATTGTGATTGTTAGCAAGGTAACAAAATGTTTCTGCTATAAAGATGCTATGTATAGAACAATATATGGTAAATGTGGGTGAGGAAGACGTTGAGCAGTGACAAAGCAGTGCAGCAGGTGTACACCGAGCGATCTAAAATAAAGACTCATGTCACAGTTGATCAAACAATGCGACATGCTACCAAAGTCACATTTGTTTTAACTATTTATAGAAAAATGCATGCAGAAGTAAAGCCTGCATTGGATGTTGTTCTTATTTACAAGCATATTATCCATTATTATATTATACATACCTTATCATATTATACGTATACAGTGTCTTGAAAAAGTATTCATACCCCTTGAAATTTTCCATACTTTGTCACGTTACAACCAAAAATGTAAATGTATTTTATTGGGATTTTATGTGATAGACCAACACAAAGTGGCACTTAATTGTGAAGTGGAAGGAAAATGATAAAAGGTTTTCAATTTTTTTTTACAAATAAATATGTGCAAAGTGTGGCGTGCATTTGTATTCAGCCCCCCTGAGCCAATACTTTGTAGAACCGCCTTTCACTGCAATTACAGCTGCAAGTCTTTTGTCCCAGACCTGAGTAGTGGAGAGCCGATCGGCTGCTCTACTGACGGGGGGGCTGCGCTGAACGTTTATCAGTGCAGCCCCCTCAGGATTGCCACACTGGATCACCAGGGAGCCAACCAGGACCACCAGAGAGCCCCCCCCCAGGGACGACATAAGGAGGCCGCCCATGGACCACCAGGGAGAAGATCTGGAGGCCGCGCAGGGACCAACAGGGAGCCCACACTAGACCACCAGGTAAGGGGCATACAGTGCACTGTAGGGATGCCCATATGTGATGCCTGCCAGTGCCATCCCTAACAGTGCTATATGCACCAGTGCCATGTATCAGTGCCCACCAGTGCCACCTAGTAGTGCCACCTATCAGTGCCCATCAGTGCCACCTATCAGTGCCCATCAGTGCCGCCTATGAGTGCCCATCAGTGCCGCATATCAGTGCCCATCAGTGCTGCTTATCAGTGCCGCCTATCAGTGCCCATCAGTGCTGCATATATGTGCCCCATCATCAGTGCCAATCTGTACTGCCTCATCAGTGCCCATCAGTGTAGCCTCATCAGTGCCCATCAGTGTAGCCACATCAGTGCCCGTCAGTGAAGGAGAAAATGTACTTATACAAAATTTTGTGACAGAAACAAAGAAAAACTTTTTTTTTTTCAAAGTTTTTGGTATGCTTTTATTTGTAGCGCAAAAAATAAAAACAGCAGAGGTGATCAAATACCACCAAAAGAAAGCTCTAAATGATAAAAATTTTGTTTGGGTACAACGTCGCATGACTGCGCAATTGTCATTCAAAGCGCAACAGCACTGAAAGCTGAAAATTGGTCTGCGCGGGAAGATTTCTTCTGGTATTGAAGTAGTTAAAGAAGTTTTATTAAAAATAAACTATTGCACTCACATGTATCCATATAGGTTCAGGCATAGAATCAAATTACCGTTATTTTCCAACCGAAAAGATGGCAGCCGCGTCCCAGCGCGTGATGACGTCACACGTCCTGGCTCCTGGAGTGCTTTGGGTGGTAGTAGTCCCGGAATCTCACAGGGGGAAATGACGTCACCGGAAGTGTTGCAGGCAGATGTACAGCTAGTTAGCTGGAACGCAAGAGGCGATTGTGCTTCCGGTTTAGAGCAACAGCGTGCGTTCCAGCCATTCCGCGATCTGACGGTCCGGTCAATGGTAGCGACACTCAGGTGATCACCGCCATTTAGAGAACTGAGAACTAAGACGGGCTGGCGAGTAAAGTAATTTCCTTTCATACTTGGTATGGCATGGGAAACCCCGCCGGTGTATACCTTCCTATATCTCAGGATTGTCCCAGTGACAGTAGCGCCTGTACATTTCTTCGCACATTCTCGGCACTGTGATAGAGATACCAGGGGGGCCCCGCATTGGAAAACAAAATTTAACTACTGCTGGCCAAGTAAAAACGCCTTTTCACTGTGTTCAGTTCTGCAAGACAGTGATAGGGAGAGGATTTGTGCTTGTAGGGGGTAATTGAGGAAGGGGTAATGGAACAGGATTTGTGCTAGAAGTGTAGGCAATTTGTACTATTTGTACTAGAAGGGGGATTTTGTTTGGGGGGGGGTTGGATTTGTGATAGAAGTGGAAGAGAAAGAGGATTTGTGCTGGGAGGGGGCACTGGAGGGAGATTTTTACTGTGAGGGGTATCCCCTGCACCTGACTCCTGCACTTTTTTTATTACACACCCCGACCTCTGCACTATGTTTATTAATCACCCTGACCTCTGCACTGTGTTTATTACTCACCCATCCTCTGCACTATGTTTATTACACACCTGACCCCTGCACTATGTTTATTACATATCCCAACCCCTAGACTGAGATGTGCAGGGCTTTTTTTTCAGCCGGAATGTGGAGGAGCGCAGTTCCGGCACCTTCAGCACTGAATGTATGTAATGGCAAAGGGTGCTGGCGTGTTCTGGAGGGTCTACTGATGCTGGCTTCTGGGAATATATTGTTACTGGATGGGATCTATTTTTGCATGGTGGTCAATTGTTGCTGGGGGTGGGGGGGGGGGGTTATGTTGCTGGGGGATCAATAGCTGCTGGAAGGGATCTAGTGTTGAGGGAAGGGGTCTATTGTTCCTGGCTGCTGGAGAGTATATTGATGCTGGTTGCTGGGAGACCTGTTGTTGCAACCAGGAGTCCTATTGTTGCTAGGGTGATATTTTGTTGCAGGAACCATTTTTTGCTGGGGGGGTCTACTGTTGCTGGAGAAATCTATTGTTACTGGAGTATTCTATTGCTATTTAGGGGTTTATTGTTGCTAGGGGCATCTATTGTTGCTGGAGGAATCTATTGTTTCTGGGGGGTCTATTGTTGGAGGAATCTATTTTTGCTGGGGGGGGGGTCTATTGTTGCTAGGGACATCTATTGTTGCTAGGGACATCTATTGTTGCTGGGGGTCTATTTTTGCTGAAGGAATCTTTTGCTGCTGGGTGGGATCTATTTTACTGCATTTCTTGTTATCATTAACAAATTCCATACATATTACTCAGCACAACAAAATGATACTTCTGTATTCCCTAAATGAGGCGGTGCAAGGAAGTGGGTAGGGGGTTGAACCAAGGGATGGTGCTCAGAGGTGGGTAGGGGCCGAGACAAAAAGTGACTCAGAAGGGGTGTGGGGGGGGGGGTGGGGTGTGGGGGTTCTCTGAGACAAATAAGCCCTGAGGATGTGTAATTTTCTGTGTAAGGAGAAAGTGACATCAGAATGTTATTTCCTCAAGTAGCATAGGAACAGTTATAGTAGGGTTATTGAGAGGTGTTGTTATTTGCTTGAGAAGGGAGCACGCATGCCCCCATGTGGTACAGCGCATGCTCCGAAACTCATTGCATTCTGGTCCTGGCTGCCCACGCCGTGCTCCACCCGCTTCAGGAAGGACTTCTGCTGGCTTCCTCCTCCACACGGGACTCCTGTGACATTCCACCTGGTGGTACCAGCAGCTCCCACGGCCTGCTCCAACTGGCGTTCTGGGCCTACACTTATTGATGTGCCTGTTGTATGCCTATCTATTGTAAGTAGCCCTGCTATGGGGTCTATTAAAATACGTGTTACTGCACTTAGAGGTGCTTCTCTACTTTTGTTTTTGTCATTGTAGGGTGAGCAGCCTGCAAGATTGTCTCTGTTGAGGAGAAGAGACTTCTTACCATTACCTGTATGGTTATTCTGTCTCGTCCTACGTCATAGAAGCCATGATTTCCATACACTGCACTGATGGTCAGGGCAGCCATCAGAAATTTTGGAGCCGGTCTTATACGTTTGTATGATTTTTTTTTTTTTGAAGCCACATGATTAGAACCTGAGGCTCTAATTGGCTTGAAAAAGGTTGGGCTCGGGGCGCAGAGAACTGTGCCTCAAACCCACCCACTTGTGACAGTAACAAATTATTATTTGCTATTGTCTTCCGGCTTCTCCTCCTGGCCAATCAAGAGGGATCGGGAAGCTGAGGAAACCGTGCAGGGGTGAGTGCGGGGGGGTCGGGGGGCATCACCTTGGAGGGGTGAGTGAGGGCGGACCTGGGGGGTCTTACTATGTTTGTGGTTTTTTACTTGTTACATTTTTTTTGGGATGGGAGGGTCTTTGGTGAGATATCAGTTTAGACCCCCATATCTCTTATTTTGAGACAGAGAAAGGGACTGAAGATAGTCCCTTTTCTCTGCAGCACTTTACTTCAATGAATGAGGAATTTCTCATTCATTGATAAAATGACAGACTGATACATAGTAACACTCGCGGTTTACTATGATCAGCTGTCAGTGGGACATATAGCAGTGATTTTAGTGATCGCTGCTTGTACTCACTGTACTACAGGTGGGGGCTTGGTAAACATATGTTTACCAAGCCCCCCAAGCCCCAACTTCACCCCCACCTGCGCCGCTCCCCCCTCCCCCCACAGGCAGAAGCTGCAGGCTGCGGGAGGGGAAGGAGGGATGCCGCTCGGAGCGGCAATAGATGGGGGGTGTGGGGGCCAGTATGGGGGGGTAATCGGAGTGGTAGGGGGACACATCTGGATCCCCCCAAGCCTCATGCAGCACCAGGCCTGTACTGGCCATCGGGAGTACCGGGAGTTTCCCGGTGGGCCGATGGCTCAGTGGGCCGGCCTCGTACTCGCATGGGTGCCCGCGATCTACCCGTCAATCACCGCCAATCAGCTGACGGGTAGATCGGGGATTCAACAGCAGAGAAGCGCAGGGAGCGGCTGTGTATGACAATCTCATTCATTTCACAGTCACGCTGCTCCCTGGCGGCCCCGCCCCCTCCTCTCTCCTCGTCCATTCCAATTGGCTTGTAACATCACCTGGGATGGACGAAGAGAGGGGAGGGGGCGGGGCCACCAGGGAGCAGCGTCACTGTGAAATGACTGAGAACTTCTTACACAGCCGCTCCCTGCGCTTCTCTGCAAGAAAAAGAAAAGACAGACTGGTAACACTTAACTGATGTGCCCAGGTGCCCTGATGTACCCACGTGTGCCCTGATGTACCCCCATGTGCCCTGATGTACCCACATGTGCCCTCATGTGCCCTGATGTACCCACATGTGCCCTGATGTGCCCCCATGTGCCCTGATGTACCCACATGTGCCCTGATGTACCCCCATGTGCCCTGATGTACCCACATGTGCCCTCATGTGCCCTGATGTGCCCCCATGTGCCCTGATGTACCCCCATGTGCCCTGATGTACCCCCATGTTCCCTGATGTACCCCCATGTTCCCTGATGTGCCCCCATGTGCCCTCATGTGCCCTGATGTACCCACATGTGCCCTGATGTGCCCCCATGTGCCCTGATGTACCCATACACCCATGTAGTCCCGTGTACCCCCATGTAGTCCCGTGTGCACCCATGTAGTCCCGT
>BLSH010097890.1:19573-32294 GCA_018402905.1 Glandirana rugosa | reverse complement strand
GAGACAGCTCTTGGGGGTCCCAGAACAATAATACACTGACACTTGGGGGTCCCAGAACAATGACACACTGACACATGGGGATCCAGAACAATGACACACTGACACATGGGGTCCAGAACAATGACACACTGATACTTGGGGGTCCAGAACAATGACACACTGACACTTGGGGGTCCCAGAACAATGACACCCTGACACTTGGGGTCTCCCAGAAAATGACACCCTGACACTTGGGGATCCAAAACAATGACACACTGACTCTTGGGGGTCCCAGAAAATGACACCCTGACACTTGGGGGTCCTAGAACAATGACACACTGACATTTGGGGGTCCCAGTAAATTACACCCTGACACTTGGGGATCCAGAACAATGACACACTGACACTTGGGGAGCCAAAGCAATGACACCCTGACACTTGGGGGTCCTAGAACAATGACACACTGACTCTTGAGGGTCCCAGAAAATGACACCCTGACACTTGGGGGTCCTAGAACAATGGCACCCTGACACTTGGGGGTCCCAGAACAATGACACCCTGACGCTTGGGGGTCCTAGAACAATGGCACCCTTACACTTGGGGGTCCTAGAACAATGGCACCCTGACACTTGGGGGTCCTAGAACAATGGCACCCTGACACTTGGGGGTCCTAGAACAATGGCACCACTCTCACCTCCCATTCCATGGGGTGATGAGCCCTTCTTCGTACCTATAATGCAGGTCATGGTGGCCCAACCCTTTCCTCTATGTTGTAATCTCTTTTTTGTACATAGCTCTCCTCTGTTACATCACACTGACCTCGTACAGATCTATCAGTTCCATAGGATCAAAGAGTAAGACTGAAATAGAAGGAGAGTGATAGGGAGAAGTGACGAGATGACATGGATTAGATTTCTCATGTTTATGATGTATTATCAATATGTGAGCAGATTGCTGCCCTAATCCTTCAGTTCAATGTCACCCCGTGACAGCCTTGACCTGATCCAGAGATATGGCGGTCTGGAAACATTTACCGGCTCATTCTGATCTATCATTGTTAGGTATACAAACACCTCATTGGCTGCTAGGTACACCAAACATATAAAACTGGGGTCTCCAAACTGCAGCCTGCAAGGCCAGGAAAGCCAACCCTCAATGAAAGAAGGATCAAATGTTCTGAGAAACGATTTTTCTATGAATGTTGAAAGCAAAATCTACAGGTGTGTGGCCATCTTTAGAGTATGGAGGGTGAAATAATATTGTGTCTCTCGGCAGTGCGCTGTGCAAATGTGTGGTCGGCTACCCAGAAGGCTCAACAGAAATTGAAGTTCTTAGAACCTTCAATAAGCAGTACCAGGTAAGCATGTGATATAAATCACAGTATTTGTCCAATGCATTTTCAGGGAGCATGCATTGTGGTATTTAGATGGGACTTTCATATTTTTGCACGCTTGCTGTTCCATATTCTTCTTATTATTTCCATACTTATTACTTACTATTGGACCTTTTTGCTGCCTAGTCTTCATCTTTCTCGTTTACACTTTGCTTCAAAACAGGGCGTCAGACACTCTTAGAGCCGGTCAAAGCTCCTGTCCCTGAATAAAATGGTTGGTTTACAGCCCTGTTTACACCTTGCGTTGGCTTTGCTTCGCTTCAGCTTTACGTCAAAAATGATCCCCCATGTAGCTTAAGCCAGGCTTCAAAGCCTCTTGAACGCCTCCATAGAAGTCTATGAGGAAGCTTGTTTGAAGCTCGCTTGAAGCACCTGCGGCTTTTCAGAGGCTGTAATTCAGCTTTAGCTTTGCTTTTTTTTGGAGAAATTGCAGGTGTGAGATATCAACAAACACACAGGGCATCTGCCAAGCCTCAACAAAGCTTCAAAAGAGCATCACCGAAGCCTCATTGAAGCACCACTGAAGCCTCATTGACGCACCACCGAAGCCTCATTGACGCACCACCGAAGCCTCATTGACGCACCACCGAAGCCTCATTAAAGCACCACCGAAGCCTCATTAAAGCACCACCGAAGCCTCATTAAAGCACCACCGAAGCCTCATTAAAGCACCACCGAAGCCTCATTGACGCACCACCGAAGCCTCATTGAAGTACCACCGAAGCCTCATTGAAACACCACCGAAGCCTCATTGAAGCACCACCGAAGCCTCATTGACGCACCACCGAAGCCTCATTAAAGCACCACCGAAGCCTCATTGAAACACCACCGAAGCCTCATTAAAGCACCACCGAAGCCTCATTGAAACACCACCGAAGCCTCATTGAAGCACCACCGAAGCCTCATTGAAGCACCACCGAAGCCTCATTGACGCACCACCGAAGCCTCATTAAAGCACCACCGAAGCCTCATTGAAACACCACCGAAGCCTCATTAAAGCACCACCGAAGCCTCATTGAAGCATCACTGAAACCTCATTGAAGCAACACTGAAGCCTCATCGAAGCGCCACCGAAGCCTCATTGAAGCGCCACCGAAGCCTCATTAAAGCTTGTTGAAGCATTTGGGGCTTTAATGTGCGTTGAAGCCAAAGCAAGTGTAAACGAGCCCTAAGGGTCCCAAGGCTCAGTCCTCTGACCTTTTCTATTCTCTATCTACACCTCCTCCCTGGGCCACTTGATAACCTTGCATGGTTTTCAATACCAGCTCCATGCTGACGACACCCAAAACTATCTCTACTTCTCACCTCACACCTTCTGTCTTCTCGTGCATCGCTAATTACTCTTTCGTTCATTGACGGGCATAGAGGCTCATGGACAAGTGGGTTATGCTGCCCTCTTCAGGAGTGAATAGGCAGAACAGGCAGTTCTAACAGCAAAAAAACAACAGACAGAAACAGCCCCTCCCAGGAGGCAGTCCCTACTGGCAGCAACCCTCCACCCTGCTACTGCTGGCTCAGTTTTCTCTGCCTAGTGCAAGGAGTAAGACCTGGCTCCCTGTAGGGATCTGTGGTACCTCTGCCAAGATGTTTTTGGATGAAGACTGCAATCAAATAGCTGGGCTGGGTGAAAGGCTGGGTAATATAGATCCAGGTAGTTTCCCCAGCCGGCCAGCGAGCGTACACAGACCTTAGCTCCGGCCACAACAGGCCCCGGACGGGGTGGCCCTGCGGGTTAAACGTCCCGCCGGTACACATATGACCGAATGACTGTGTCACAGTGCTACCATGGCCGACAGTTCCCCCCCGGAATGGACGGGTGAGGCAGATCTGTCTCGTGTGGGATACCCACTTCGCCCGACTGGGCGTATGGGGGGAGCAGGTGGGTTCCCCCCCCCCCCCGGGGGTGTTAGGCTGGCGGGCTAGTCCGCCCTCCCTCCCTCCTTCGCTTCACCCCCCTCCTGTTCTGCGCTGCCACTGGGCCCCCCCCCGGGGCCCCGTGGGGGGGTTTGGGGCCTTTAGCTACACCCCTCATCCTTGCCTCGTGCTTTTCGGCCACCATTCGGGGGTGGACCTCCCGCAGGTAGCCTGCGCAGTGTTTGGGGTGGGGGGTGCCTGGTCTCCTGGTACCTAGGCCTCAATTAGGTGGCATGTTACCAGGGTGAGTGACGCAATGACAGCTGATGTAGGTGCTTCCCCACCAGACCTCTCCATGGTTGCGCCCAGCAACCTCAGGGACTGCGATCCCTCTTGACGCTCTGTCGGCGGTCCTGGAGTTCTTTGTCTCCCGGGTAGAGACAGTCTGTGGGCGTAAGGCGGTGAGAAAGCGGCCTCTTCTACCCCCCCTCTTCTTGGTAGGACTCGGACCCTGACGGGGGCTCCACCATGACGGGGCCCCCCCTTGAGCTGTTGGATGGCGAGGAGGAATCTCGGCGGCCATTGCTGTGCATGAGAAGGCACTAGTAGGCGCCCTGATTACAGCGGTGCGCGATACTCTGAAGCTGGAAGATACAGCCGGAGCTTCGCAGGATGTGTCCGTCGCTTTTGGGTCACATAAACCTAAGGTTTTCCCCTATGTGCCTTACCCTGATAGGTTTGTCTACAGAGACTGTGAACAGCCTCAGAGCTTCTTCCCCATACCAAAATGGTTTTCTGTGCACTATCCCTTTGAGGACAGCCTGGTAAAGGAGTGGACATCACCCCCCTTGGTTGATCCCCCCGGTGTCCCGCCTGTACAAGGCGACCACAATTCCGGTGGAGGGCACACCGTCATTTAAGGACCCGGCTGATAGAAAAGCCAAGGCTGTCCCCAGATCTATGTTTGTTCTGGCGGGGTCAGCTATGAGGCCTGTGGTGGCCTCCGCGCTGGTGTCGCAAACGCTTACAGAGTGGACTAGGCTATTGCACCGCGAACTGAGCAATGCAAATGTTCCGCCTGCATGTGTGGAGCTCGCTGAGCAGCTCATCTAAGGGCTTAAATATCTGTGTGATGCAGCCCTGGACGTGGCCCCCCTGTTGTCCGTGTCTTCGGTGGTGGTCAGGCGGTTGCTCTGGCTGAAATGTTGGTCGGCAGACCAAACATCTAAGAAGGCCCTGGCGGACTTGCCTTTTCAGGGTGGGCGGCTCTTTGGAGCCATTTTGGATGAAATTATTAAGGATCTCACTGGTGGGAAGAGCACCTTTCTTCCGGAGACTAAGAGGAGTAAGGAGCCCCGTCGTAGGCTCAGAAGAGGCTTTTTCGTACGTCCCGCTCATCAGGCAAGGGCTTACAGCCCACCAGGCCTCCCGCGAGGTTGGACAGAAGCGTCACTGGCAGCGTAAGTGTGACAAGCCAGAGGACAAGTCCTCCTCAGCATAAAGGGTTGCCCCCGCCGTCCTTCGGGTGGGGGGTCATCTCCTGGGGTTTGCGGACCGATGGGCTTCCCGCATTTCGGACCGCTGGGTGCAAAAGGTGATTTTGTCTGGGTACAAAATAGAATTTAGTTCCCGTCCTCCGGACCGGTTCTTTGCCTCAAAATATGCGGCTCCCCCCGGGCAGACTGCAGGCCCTACTGGGGTCGGTGCAGGACCTGCTTGGTCAAGGGGTAGTAGTCCCTGTTCTGACTCCTGAACGTTTCTGGGCTTTTTACTCTAACCTGTTTGCGGTTTCAAAGAAGGATGGGGTCCGGCCGATCCTGGACATAAAGGCCCTCAATGGCTTCGTACATGTACGAAAGTTCAGGATGGCGTCTGTCCGCTCTGTGGTGGCGGCACTTCACCAGGGCGATTTCCTGGCTTCCCTCGACATCAAGGAATGGGTACCTGCATATCCCCATATGCGCTCTGCACCAGCGATTTCTGCGCTTTGTGGTCGGGGAGCATCACTATCAGTTTGTGGCTCTCCCGTTTGGCCTGGCCTCTGCACCTCGGGTTTTCACCAAACTGCTGGCCCCGTTTCTGGCTCTGTTGAGGCAGAGGGGCATCGTGGTGGTGGCGTATCTGGACGGCCCCTCTTGAGAGTGGAGTTGGCTCCAACCTTGAGGGACAATGTAATGATCACCATGCGCACTCTGCAGGAGTTTGGCTGGGTAATAAATCTCCCAAAATTGGAGCTGACTCCGTCTCACCGGTTGGAGTATCTGGGCCTGACCTTGGATGCAGCCCAGGCGAAGGTTTTCCTTCCACCGACCAAGCTACAGACGCTTCAGTCGGCAAATCGGTCCCTGCTGTCCCATAAAGGGTCCTCCTTACGTTTTTGCATGAGAGTCCTGGGGCTCATGGTATCCACCTTCGAGGCGGTTCCATACGCCCAGTGTCACACCCGTGCTCTGCAGCGGTAGATTCTTCTCAAATGGGACAACTCCCCATCGTCCCTGGATCGGTTGATCAGGGTGGAACGCCAGACAAGGACTTCCCTTCTCTGGTGGCTGCCGGCTAAGGCCCTGCGGTTGGGGGAAGTCGTTCCTCCCCCTTCATTGGACGGTGGTTACAACGGATGCCAGCCTGACCGGCTGGGGGGAGGAGTACTAGGGTTGTTGTCGGCCCAGGGCCGCGGGTCCCTGGAGGAGTCTCGTCTCCCAATCAATGTCCTGGAACTTCGGGGAATCAGGTGCTGTCTCTCCCACTGGACGAGGAGGCTGCACAGGTGCCCTGTCCGGATCCAGTCGGACAATGCCACAGCAGTGGCATACGTGAATCACCAGGGCGGGACAAGAAGCTCGGCTGCGGCCTCAGAGGTGGCTCACATTCTATGGTGGGCAAAACTCCACGTACCGGAAATCTCTGAATTGGCAAGCGTACTACCTCAGTCGTCAGGGGTTGGACCAAGGAGAGTGGTCCTTGCACCCGGACGTGTTCCATCAGATTTCTCTGTGGTGGGGCATGCCAGACGTGGACCTGTTAGTGTCTCGTCTCAATCGCAAGGTGAGCAGGACAAGGGATCCCTTGGCGGACGCGCTAGTGGCGCCGTGGGCTCGGTATCGGCTCATCTATGCCTTTCCCCCTCTCAAGTTGCTTCTGTGCCTTCTGCGCAGAATAGAAGCAGAGGGAATACCGACCATTCTCGTAGCTCCAGACTGGCTGCGGCGCCCTTGGTACGCCGATGTGGTACGAATGGTGGTGGACGTTCCCTGGCGACTCCCGCTTCGCGAGGACCTGCTGTCCCAGGGGCCCATCTTGCATCCTGCTTTACCCTCTCTGGCTTTAACGGCCTGGCTATTGAATCCCAGGTGTTGAGGGATTGAGGTATCTCGGACTCAGTGATCTCCACCATGTTTAAAGGCACGTAAGGCCACTTCCCAGAAGATATACCACCACACCTGGAAGGCTTACACCTGGTGCGAGAATGGGGGGTGGAATCCCCGATCTTTTTTGGTATCTCGGGTTCTGGCTTTTCTGCAGAGGGGTCTCGACCAGATGCTGGTGTTGAGTACGATCAAAGGTCAGATTTCTGCCCTGGCAATCTTTTTTCAGCATCCATTGGTGACGCACTCTTTGATCCATACTTTTGTGCAGGGAGTTCGACACGTTGTCCCCCAAGTACGGTCGCCCCTGGTGCCATGGAACCTTACTTAATCTGGTCCTCTCGGTGCTTCAAAAGCCATCCTTTGAGAATATCAGGGAGATCTCGCTACAGTTGCTTTCGCAAAAGGTGGCTTTCCTGGTGGCTATCACATCCTGTGTCCGGTGTCGGAGTTGGCGGCTCTGTCCTGTAGGTCTCCATATCTGGTCCTACACAAGGATAAGGCGGTTTTACGCCCGTCACCTTCTTTCCTGCCGAAGGTGGTGTCATCTTTCCATATCAATGAGGACATCGTCCTTCCTTCGCTCTGCCCGCGCCCGTCTCACCCTAAGGAGGTTGCTTTGCACTCTCTGGATGTTGTTTGAGCTCTGTGGGTGTACCTCTTTCGGAGGTCAGATGCATTGTTTGTAGTTGTGGATGGTCCACGCAAAGGCTTGGCGACCTCATGGTAGTCGGCCACTATTTCCCGTTGAATTAGACAAACGGTGATCCGAGCCTATGCTGTTAGGGGTCTTGAGCCTCCTTTTCCAGTTACGGCTCACTCTACCAGGGCGATTAGCACTTCCTGGGCTTTCTGACATCAGGCGTCTGTATCTCAAGTGATACTTGGTCCTCTGTGCACACCTTTTCAACATTTTACAGAGTTGATGTTTTGGCATCCTCGGATGCTGCATTTGGCCGCAATGTTTTGCAAGCGGCCGTGTGAGACACATTTTCTGGTTCCTCACCGAGGGTTCTGTTGGGTGAAGTCAGGGGAGGGCTGGCAGCCATAGGCCTGGGGGGCAAGTCCAGTCAAGTGGCCCACTGAACCACCGAATCAGCTCCCCATCCATGCCCACCCAATGGGCCTAGCGGGATCCATGGTAGGGCCGGCCCTGGGCGCCCCCCTTTGCCTGCAGTTAGTTGGTGGCTGTGCCCCTGGGCCCTATTTCCTTCCTCCACAAGAAAAAAAAGTGTGAGCAGGCAGCAGCCATCAGCCATTTTAAATGTAAGTTAGGGTGGCCTGGGGGGCAATTGCCACCCTACCCCCTGGGCCAGCCCTCCCCTGGGTGAAGTTCTTTTGTTGTTCCGTTACCCACCCCTCATTGTTTTGGCACTGCTTTTGGACTTCCCACTTGTCCATGAGCTGCTGTGCCCGTCAGTGAACGAAAGCGAAAACAGGATTTTTTACTTACCGTAAAATCCCTTTCTCTGAGTTCATTGACGGCACAGCACCCACCCCTCTCCTTCATGTTTGTACTGATTGTTACGAACTGAGCTGTCTGCAGCAGGGTGGAGGGTTGCTGCCAGTGGGGACTGCCCCCTGGAAGGGGCTGTGCCTGTCTGTTGTTTATTTGCTGTTAGAACTGCCTGTTCTGCCTAGTCTACTCCTGAAGAGGGCAGCATAACCCACTTGTCCATGAGCTGCTGTGCCCGTCAATGAACTCAGAGAAAGGGATTTTACGGTAAGTCTCAACAGTGGCGAAACTACCAGGGTTGCAGCCAGGCCTGGACTGGGACAAAAAATTTGCGGGGTGGCTAGTGTTGGTCACTGTAATGTGCAGAGGACACTGAGATTAGTCTCTGCTCACTGTGCAGATCTCCAGCTCCTCCCACCCCCTGCTCCTTTACATCAGGGTCCGCACAGGCCCCCCTTACATCAGAGTCCGCACAGCTCCCCCTTATCAAAAGATCACTCACCGCTCCGGGTGTCCTTGGACAAGATCAAAGGATCAGCTGTGTGCATCGCTAAACAGGGGCAGGCTGATGAGTGCACATGGAACATGAAGAAAAGGCTGGACAGCCGCACTCTGAATCCAATGTGTTGTTTTATTTGTAGCAAGGTACAGGTAAAGGTGCAGATACAAAATGGGGGTGAACCACAAGTCCCAGCTTACGCGTTTCTCACCGTGGGCTGGTGCTTACTCATAGCAACTCCCTCTTATATCAGAGTCCACACAGCCCCCCCTTACATCAGTCCGCACAGCCCCCCCTTACATCAGAGTCCACACAGACCTCCCTTACATCAGAGTCCGCACAGACCTCCCTTACATCAGAGTCTGCACAGACCTCCCTTACATCAGAGTCTGCACAGACCCCCCTTACATCAGAGTCCACCCAGACCCCTTACATCAGAGTCCGCACACACCCCCTTACGTCAGAGTCTGCACAGCCCTCCCTTACATCAGAGTCCGTACAGCCCCCCTTACATCAGAGTCCGCACAGACCCCCTTACATCACAGTCTGCACAGCCCTCCCTTACATCAGAGTCCATACAGCCCCCCTTACATCAGAGTCTGCACAGACCCCCTTACATCACAGTCTGCACAGACCCCCTTAGAGTCTGCAGAATTTCCACTTACTGTAAGGGGGAGCTCTGTGGACTCTAATGTAAAGGGGAACCCTTATTTAAGGGGGTATCAGATGTAAAGTGGTGTTCTGAGAACCCTGATTTAAGGGGGAATGCTGTGAACTCTGGTGTAAAGGGGAACTCTGATGTAAGGGGGTCCTGCTCACCAAAGTCCCCCCCCCCTTGCATCAGAGTCCACAGAGCACCCCTTAAATTAGTTTTATACACTGGAAGGCAGGAGAGCGGGTGAGCTTACTCACCCCAGGTTGGAGGCTCAGGCACAGGCTGTCTGCAGCTTTTCTCTTCTGGGTTCAATCTTCTCACCCACAAATCCTCGGGGAGTGTGGGCGGGGCAGACACAGGACTAGAGGGGCGGGAGGAGGACGAGTAGTCAGTCCAAGCGGAGACCGGAACTGTCAGCATCGGCTCTGAGGCTGAGCTGGGTGTGAGAGAGACACACAGCTCAGCCCATGCAGCCGTTCATAGTTCCACCGGACAAGACACAGGTACGGCCGCGTAGCAGTGGGTGAGCGGCGGCCGCAGCTTGTGTTAACCCTGTCCTGGCCACGGTAGCCACTTACCTCCTGCTGTGCTGCCTGGTCATCAACAGGCCACAGAGCGGGCGGCCCCGACCCTCCGGGCAAATGCCCGGTCTGCCCTATGGCCAGTCCGGGCCTGGTTGCAGCAGTGCACGATGTGCCAATTCCCCAACACTGTGGGTCCAGTCACTGGAACTTATCTCTCCTTCTTCCTGCAATTATTAATCCCTCCTCTGCCACCCTCAGCATGTTCTCCTTCCCCTGTCACTTCACCTTTTTCCTTGGCTCATTTTCTCCAGCAGTCCGCACCTCTCTCTACCTTCCCTGAATTATCATGCAGTAAGTTAGCAGGATCCTCAGGACCTTTTTTCCTGTTAACTTTATCTCTTTTCCTTGCAGCCCCCCCTCTGGACATTGCACACTCCCATATATCTGACACCCTTCCCACCCCAGTTTACTCCTCTACCAACTGTGCTGTCCCTATAGTGTAGCCTTAGTATGTTATCTGCCCTCCTTCATGAAGACACACTTACTCCCTAGACCAACCTTTTCAACACAGAGGAACCCTTGAAATAATTCTCCGGTCTCGGGGAACCCCGGCTTAAAATGAAAGATTTACAACTTGTGATACATTAGTGTGATGGTCAATGGGAAGAAAGCTCCTTACACTTGTGGTCAATGGGAAGAAAGCTCCTTACACTTGTGGTCAATGGGAAGAATGCTCCTTACACTTGTGGTCAATGGGAAGAATGCTCTTTACACTTGTGGTCAATGGGAAGAATGCTCCTTACACTTGTGGTCATTGGGAAGAATGTTCCTTACACTTGTGGTCATTGGGAAGAATGCTCCTCACACTTGTGGTCATTGGGAAGAATGCTCCTCACACTTGTGGTCAATGGGAAGAATGTTCCTTACACTTGTGGTCAATGGGAAGAATGCTCCTTGCACTTGTGGTCATTGGGAAGAATGTTCCTTACACTTGTGGTCATTGGGAAGAATGCTCCTCACACTTGTGGTCAATGGGAAGAAAGCTCCTTACACTTGTGGTCAATGGGAAGAATTACCCCCCTTACAGATAGCTAAAAAGATCAATGATGTCATTGGGAATTTATCTGAGAGTTAGAAATTGACCATTGCTCAAGGAACCCCTAGCAACCTCTGGAGGAACCCTAGGGGTCTACGGAACCCTGGTTTGGATGAATAACCACCTGGTGCACCTCTACCATGAAAATAAACAGGATGTGAGCTGACCAGATCTCTAGACGCCATGTTATAGAAGGCTAGACAGGCCTTTAGATAATGATCCGGCACACAAAGCGAATCACCCGGTGATTAGACTGGAAAGGAGGGTAACATGGCTGGCCAAACAAACCCCTGGTGTTCCTCAGACGTGACCAAAGGAAGAAAAAGGGGGTCCTCATAGTGTAAAACCATAAAACCCGTCTATTTTGAGAAAAGGCTACTAAACACTGTGACGTTATGCGAGGCGCTATAGTGGACGGGCGATATTTGTCACCTCGCATGCGTTCACTTGGAGTGGACTAGCGAGAGTCCGACTTGGGTTTTGCCAGCCACCGTGGCAGAGCTGGTTCCAGCCTGGAGTTTCTGGTCCACCCAAATCCCTCTTCAGCTGCATTAAATGACCAGGAAGAGATCTCAGTGGTGCTCTGACCTGGGACTCAGTAGAACTACACCGAGAGGGCTACACCTTGAGGGTCGGTTCACACCATAGAAACGCAGTCCGGATTCTTTTTCTGTGTGCTCGTTTTTGGTGCGTTCAAGTGCGTTTTTGAAGCGTTTTTGATGCAGTCCAGTACAGTTTTTTCCCCTTTTTTTCTTAAGCTAAAGGGCCAGTTCACACCACGTGCAGCCCAGTGTATTTTTTTTTCTGCATCAAAAACGCATGGAAAGTAGGTTCTAGGGTTTTCAATGGCATAGTTCACACCAGTGCAGTCAGTTTCAGTGCGTTCCAGCTCCAGAAAAAAAAGTAGAACATGCTGCATTTTTTCTGCATTGAACTGTACTGGAACGCTGTAAAACACATAAAAAAAACGCACTGGAACTCACATGTCCTTATTTTAGGTTAAGTAAAAAGGGGAAAAAACTGTACTGGACTGCATCAAAAACGCATCAATAACGCACTGGAACGCACCAAAAATGTGTCAAAAACGTGCATGCAGAAAAGCATCCGGAACGCATCAGGACTGCATTTCTATGGTGTGAACTGGCCCTAAATAAGGACATGTGAGTTCCAGTGCGTTTTTGGCGCATTTATGTGCGTTTTTGGTGCGTTCCAGTGTGTTTTTGATGCGTTTTACTGCGTTCCAGTACAGTTCAATGGCCCTTAGACTTGGTTGCTCTAAGGACTGCAAGAGAAAAGGTTTGCATTTGTTTTGTTTGGAGGTGTCAGGGACAACATCGTATAGAGAGGTATCCTGCTCTGTAGTAGTTTTGCGCCTGACGGCAAGGTTTTGTTTTGCTATTTTGTTTGTCTTATTACTTGCAACCTTTTACCAAATAAAACTGGCAACCCGCCAGATTTTAAGAAAGTTTGCCTTTAACCCCTTCTCGCCGGTAGGACGTCCATGGACGTCCTAGACTTTGAGGGGGGATATCTGAATGGTGCCAGCAGCTAGAGGCACCATTCAGATATCATTTTTTTCAGCTGGCGATTCTGCATACCCCAAGAACGATCATAGCGGCAGTTCAGCCGCTTGATCGTTCTTGTAGGCAGCGGGAGGGGACGTCCCCCCCCTCCCGCCGCCATTCGGTGCTTCTCCAATTTCCGTTTGAAAGAATTTTAGACCGCCCAACGGTCAAAATAAACCATTTTCCAACGTTCATTATTCTGTTTGTTTTATCGTTTTGTTTTGGAACGGCAGTCCGCGTTTTGATGATGTCTCGTCCTATGGAGAGATATGCTACAACAGGGACTGTGGAGGTTTGTTTTGTTTACGTTTGGAAAAGAGAACGTCAGGAATCTC
>BLSH010097730.1:209988-230023 GCA_018402905.1 Glandirana rugosa | reverse complement strand
TGGGTCTCCAAATTGGCCACATGGCCTGAGCTTGCCCTTTATGCCTTGGAGGTGCTGGCCTGCCCTGCAGCCAGTGTATTGTCGGAACGTGTGTTTAGCACGGCAGGGGGCGTTATCACAGACAAGCGGAGCCATTTGTCCACATCCAACGTGGACAAGCTAACCTTTATTAAAATGAATTAGGCATGGATCCCACAAGACTTGACTGTACCTTGTGCAGAATAAACATTTAGACCGGACTCACACAGCCATTCATATACTTCTTTTTTTGAATAGGCCTCAATACAAAGAAAAAATACCATATTGGCTACCTCCTCCTACTCCTCTACCACCGCCACTTCCACCTACTCTGCCACGGTCACGGCCTAGTCAACCTCTAGGCTCCACATCCACCCCCTTCCCATTTTTTTATTTGATTTTTGTAGGGCACTTGCCCTACCCTTACCCCCATTTTACTTCCTTTTGCAGCCCTCTAGGGCTTTCCAGGACTTTGTTACAGCCATTTTTGTGCCTAAAAGTTCGGGTCCCCATTGATTTCAATGGGGTTCGGGGTCCGTGCGATCGTTCGGGTTCCGTCCGGACCCGAACCCGGACTTTGTCCCGAAGTTTGGACGGACCAGCAGAACCCGAACTTCCAGAGGTTTGCTCAACTCTAATAGTAATAATTATATGAAAGTGGGTTTGTCTTTAATGATGACAAGCAATGGGTGGACCTTTTATTGTATTGGTTTCTATTGGTGTAAAGTTGTAAATATCGCTAGGTCATATCTTGATAATATATTGTATTTAAGATACTGAACCAGGAAACAAAGAACGAGTGATGTATTATTCTATGTCCATGTGTTGACTTTGGTCTGCATTGCTCCCTACAGAGCTCTGTGTGTGTGTGTCTGGGAGTAAGGAATGCCCCAAAGCACCCACGCCCCATGTTGAGGGCATGTGGCCTAGTATGGCTTGCTCATTCCCACCCCTCCAGCCCTGCCAAGTTGCATGCTCTGATTAGGGTCTGGAATGGATTTTGGGGGGACTCCTACATCATTTTTTTTATATTTGGTGCAATGTTCCCCTTAAAATCCATACCAGACCTTAAGGGCCAGGTACGGACCTTGGGGAAGACTCCCATGCAATTTTTTTTAACCCTTTCACACTTAAGCCTATTTCTGACACTTTTTGCTTACAAGTTAAAATCCATATTTTTTGCTAGAAAATTACTTAGAACCACCAAACATTATATTGATTTTTTTTAGCAGAGACCCTAGAGAATAAAAGGCGGTCGTTACATTATTTTATGTCACACTTTATTTGTGCAGTGGTCTTTTAAATGCAATTTTTGGGGAAAAAGGACACTTTCATGTTTAAAAAAAACGAAACAGTAAAGTTAGCCCAATTTTTGTATAATGTAAAAGTTGATGTTACGCCAAGTACCTCATGTCATGCTTTGAACTTGCATACTCTCGTGGAATGACGACAAACTACAGTATCTAAAAATCTATTTTTTTTTAAATTTAATAGCTACCAGGTCAGAGTCACAGAGGAGGTCTTTTGCTAGAATTATTTCTCTCACTCTGAGGATCGCAGCGATACCTCAC
Source organism: Glandirana rugosa (assembly GCA_018402905.1). Taxonomy (NCBI): domain Eukaryota; kingdom Metazoa; phylum Chordata; class Amphibia; order Anura; family Ranidae; genus Glandirana; species Glandirana rugosa. The sequence continues at coordinate 228,434 of BLSH010097730.1, read as the reverse complement.
ATGTGTGGTTTGAACATTGTTTACATTTGCGGGTGCGAACTGCATATGCATTTTCTTTGTTGCGCAAGCTCGCGGGGACAGGGGTGCTTTACATTTTTTTCTTATTTATTTTATTTAAATTTTTATAGTGTCCTTTTAAAAAAATCTGCTCACTTTTATTTCTGTCACAAGTAGGGATGGTGTTCGTATCGAACGTAAGTTCGATCCGAGCATAGCCTGTTCGCCGGTTCGGGTTTTCCCGGACATAATGGGGCGTTTGCGGCAACTTAGCGCACCCCATAATGTTTTAAAATGTCGGCAGAATGCCGCCCGCTGATTGGCCAAAGCATGCACATAACCTGCATGCTTTGGCCAATCACTGGGCGGCCTGCTGTGAGAGCTTTGATTGGCTAAAGGCATCCTGCCTTTAGCCAATCACTGCACAGCAGTCTCAATGCACGCCCCACACTATATAAATCCGCTTGCACAGTGGCACTATGATAGTGTGTTGGCGGCGGTGTAGAGAGTTAGTGTAGGTTCCTGAAGACAAGCAGTTTAGATAGATAGATTTTTAAATATGTTAAAAAAAAAGAAAACAAAATAGATAGCTAACTAGATAGATAGGTGGAAATCTGTCAGTTAGTGCAGACAGGTTAGTGTAGGGAAAAAAAATATAAAAAAACTATATAGATCTATATATATATAGATAGATAAATAGACAGATATCTATATATATTTATATATAGATATCTATCTATCTATCTATCTATCTATCTATCTATCTATCTATCTATCTATCTATGTATCGTATTTTTCGCACCATAAGACACACTTTTTCCCCCCAAAAAGTGGGGGGAAAGTCTCCCTACGTCTTATGGTGCGAATACCTGAAAAAACCCACCCCCCCCTCGTCGCCGCCGGGAGCCTGCAGTGTAATGCAGCATAGAGCGCTCTGCTCTGATCTCACACAGTGAGAAGACAGAGCAGCGGCAGTACTTCATTTGGCCACTGGGGCTTCATTCGGCCCCAGTGGCCAAATGAAGTACTGCGGTGGCTGGAGCTGCTCTGTCTTATTTATGAATGGGATCTGGCTGCAGAGTGGAGCTCCACTAGGTGCAGGGTGATGACATCATCACAGCGCGGTGGTGGCGGGAGATATGAATCTCCCTCTCAGCTCTGTCAGGATGGACACAGGTATGGCTGTATTTCATGGGACTGGCATATTGCTGCATTTCATGGACACTCCTATGTGCTGTATTTCATGGACACTCCTATCTGCTGTATTTCATGGACACTCCTATGTGCTGTATTTAATGGATCTGGTATATGGCTGTATTTCATGGATCTGGTATATGGCTGTATTGCATGGATCTGGTATATGGCTGTATTTCATGGATCTGGTATGTGGCTGTATTTAATGGATTTGGTATATGGCTGCACTGGTAAATATTTTAGTACACCATTTGGATCAGAATTTTTTTTTCTTGTTTTCTTCCTTTCTTAGGTGCGTCTTATGGTCAGGTGCGTCTTATGGTGCGAAAAATACGGTGTATATATAGATATAGATATATATCTATCTATATCTAGATATAGATATATATCAATATATATAGATAGATATAGATATCTATCTATATATATATATATATATATATATATATATATATATATATACATATATATATATATATATATATATATATATACACAACGCATATTGAGTGTCCACTATATATCTGTCCATACTGTATATAGTACACTTGACATGGTGTATTAAAATATATACAGTTTTTAACCCCCAGAGCCCTTTTTTACATTTGTTGTTTACAAGTTAAAATCATTTTTTTAAATAGAAAATTACTTAGAACCCCAAACATTATATATTTTTTTTCAAACACCCTAGAGAATATAATGGCAATCATTGCAATACTTTTTGTCACACTGTATTTGCGCACACTCGTGGAATGGTGACAAACTCTGGTACTTAAAAATCTCCATAGGCAACACTTTAAAATTATTTAACGGTTACCAGGTTAGAGGTGCAGAGGAGGTATTTTGCTAGAATTATTGCTCACACTCTGGCGATTGTGGCGATACCTCACACGTGTGGTTTGAACAATGTTTTCATATGCGGGCGTGACTTACGTATTCATTTTCTTTGCTGCACGAGCTCTCGGGGAAGATGGCGCTTTAAATTTTTTTTTACTATTTTTATTTTATTTTATTATATTTTTCATTTTAACACTGTTCCTTTAAAAAAAAAAATCTGATTACTTTTATTGCTATCACAAGGAATGTAAACATCCCTTGTGATAGTAATATATTTATTTAAATATTAATTTACACTTCACAGTATTCAGATCATCAAAAACGGCGATTCTGAATACTGTCATTTTTTTAAAACCGGCGTCGTTAGCTGCTGAGTAAACCAGAAGTGACATTGTAACGTTGCTTCAGGAAATGTACGAAGGAGTCCCAATCGAAGCTGATTCCGGCTTCCACAGGGACTCCGCACAGCGGCCAGAAGCATCAGTTCGGAGCTCCGGTCTCCCGGTGGGATGGGAGGCCAGAGAAGAGTGGCGGACGGTGATGGGAGGGGGGTGTCCCCTCCCGCTGCCTGGGATAACAACCGAGCGGCTCCCAAGCCGGATCGGCTGTTATCAATGGATAGCTGGCTGCCTGCTCTAAAAAACAGTACCAGGGTATAGCCTGTAGCTGCAGACTATACCCTGATACTTCTACTTAAATCAGCCATGGTGTATAAACAGTGAATCGCGTTAAGTGATTACCCTAATTTAGAACAGTAGGGCCCGTTCCTGCACCCAACAAAAGCAACTGCATGGGGTTACAGTGTTCTGTCTCCTACACCACCCAAGGCCCAAGTTTTCACCATCCGTTGGACTGGAGCATGTCATCACAATTTTTAACCACTTAACGTGAATCATCATTTATAAACAGCAGCTACAGCTATACCCCGGTATCGGTTTTTAAAGCAGGCGGCCAGCTATCCGGTTATAATGGCTGATCTGGCTCGGAAGCTGCTCGGTCTTTATTCCAGGGAGAAGGAGGGGCCACCCCCCCTCCCGCCACCGTCCGCCGCTCTTCGCTGGTCTCCCGTCCCACCAGGAGACCGGAGCTCCGATCCAACGCTTCTGGCCGCTGTGTGGAGTCCCTGTGGAAGCCGAAATCGGCTTCAATCGGGACTCCTTCGTACATTTCCAGAAGAACCTCAGAACGTCATTTCTGGTTTACTCGGCAGGAAACGGCACCAGTGTTAAAAAAATTACAATATTCAGAATCGCCGTTTTTGGCGATCTGAACACTGTGAAGTGCAAAGGAGGGGTGGGGGGTCTTTTAGACCCCCCATCCTTCCATAAAGTGTACCTGTCACCATATATTACTATCACAAGGGATTGTGATAGCAATAAAAGTGATCAGATTATTTTTTTAAAGGAACAGTGTTAAGAGGAAAAACATAATAAAATAAAAAAAAATGTAAAGCGCCACCGTAACCGGGAGCTTGCGCAGCAAAGAAAACGCATATGTAAGTCACATCCGCATATGAAAACGGTGTTCAAACCACACATGTGAGGTATTGCCGCAATCGCCAGAGTGTGAGCAGTAATTCTAGCAAAAGACCTCCTTTGCACCTCTAACCTGGTAACCGTAAAAAATGTTTAAAGCGTCGCCTATGGAGATTTTTAAGTACCTGAGTTTTTCACCATTCTGAAAGTGTGCACAATTTTCAACCCTAACATGTATAGTATCTATTTACTCGGCGTAACATCCTCTTTCACAATATACAAAACAATTTAACTAACTTTATTGTTGTCTTATTTTTTAACTCAAAAAGGCAATTTGTTTCCCAAAAAATTGCGCTTGAAAGACCGCTGCGCAAATACCGTGTGACAAATAGTATTGCAACGATCGCCATTTTATTCCCATTTTAAATAAAAAATATATAATGTTTGGGGGTACTAAGTAATTTTCTAGCAACAAAAAATGATTTTAACTTGTAAACAACAAGTGTAAAAAAGGGCTCTGGGGCATAAGTGGTTAAACTAATTTAAAACATCAGGCCCAGTTCCTCCGTCCAACAAGAGTAACTGCAAGGGGTTACAGTGTTCTGGCACCACCAACAAGCAAGGCCCAATTTTTGGCCACCTGTTTGACTGGGGGCTTTAGTCAGAATTTTTAAACTAATTTACAACATCAGGCCCAGTTCCTCCGTCCAACAAGAGTAACTGCAAGGGGTTACAATGTTCTGGCACCGCCAATACCCAAGGCCCAATTTTTGGCCACCTGTTTGACTGGCGGCTTTCGTCAGAATTTGTAAACTAATTTACAACATCCAGCCCAGTTCCTCCATCCAACAAGAGTAACTGCAAGGGGTTACGGTGTTCTGGCAACGCCAACACACAAGGCCCAATTTTTCGCCACCTGTTTGACTGGGTGATTTTATCACAATTTTTTAACTAATTTACAACAGCAGGGACCGCTCCAAAATAAACAAAAAAATTAGGTGCAGTTCCCCCCAAAATCAAAACCAGGCCCTTCAGGTTTGGTGTGGAATTTAAGGGGAACCCCGTGCCAAAATTTTTTAAAAAATGACGTGCGGTTCCCCCCAAAATCAAAACCAGGCCCTTCAGGTTTGATGTGGAATTTAAGGGGGGGAACCCCGTGCCAATTTTTTTAAAAAAATGACATGCGGTTCCCCCCAAAATCCAAACCAGGCCCTTCAGGTCTGGCATGGATTTTAAGGGGAACCCCGTGCCAGATTTTTGAAAAAAATGTGTGGGGTCCCCCCCAAAATCCAAACCAGACCCTTATCCGAGCACGCAGCCCTGGCATGGCAGGAGGTGGTGGGGACGAGCGAGCGCCCCCCCTCTGAACCATACCAGGCCACATGCCCTCAACATGGGAAGGATGCTTTGAGGTCCCCCCAAAGCACCTTGTCCCCATGTTGATGGGGAGAAGGGCCTCATCCCCACAACCCTGGCCAGTGGTTGTGGGGATCTGCGGGCAGGAGGCTTATCAGAATCTGGAAGCCCCCTTTAATAAGGGGGCCCCCAGATCCCGACCCCCCTATGTGAACAGGTTTGGGGTACATTGTACCCCTACCTGTTCACCAAAAAAGGAGTGTATTGTAAAAAAAACAATAGGCAGTTTTTGACAAGTCCTTTATTTTGTATTATAGCTCTTTCTTCTTTCTTCCTCCACCTTCTCCTGGCCCAGTCCTCTCCTGGTCTTCTTCTTCTTTTAGTTATCTTACTTGCTCTCTTTGTCTTCAATATTCAATCTTCATCTTCTTTCTTCTTTCCCTGCCGCCGCTCTCTCTACTGGTGCAGTCCGGCCCCTGCGCGTCTTGCCGAATGGGCGGTCTTCACGATGACAGTACTTTTATAAGAAGGGGCGGGGCCACCCAGTGACGGAACTGAGTGAACCTGCCCCTTCTGACGTCATGTGATGTCAGAGGCGGCGGGTCATCCATTTACGTCACGGGTGGCCCCGCCCCTTCTTACAAAAGAACTGTCATTGTGAAGACCGCCCATTTGGCAAGACGGCGGACTGCATCAGTGGAGAGTGCGGCGGCGGGGAGAGAAGAAAGAAGATGAAGATTGAAGATTGAAGGCGAAGAGAGGAACAAGAAGAGTAAAAAAAGAAGCAGAAGACCAGAAGAAGGACCGGGCCAGGAGAAGATCGAGGAATAAAGAAGAAAAGAGCTATAATACAAAATAAAGGACTTGTCAAAAACTGCCTATTGTTTTTTTTTACAATACACTCCTTTTTTGGTGAACAGGTAGGGGTACAATGTACCCCAAACCTGTTCACATAGGGGGGGTCGGGATCTGGGGGCCCCCTTATTAAAGGGGGCTTCCAGATTCCGATAAGCCCCCTGCCCGCAGACCCCCACAAGCACTGGCCAGGCTTGTGGGGAAGAGGCACTTGTCCCCATCAACATGGGGACAAGTGCTTTGAGGTGGGGGGGCAGAGCCCCCATCCCCCAAAGCACTCATACTCCCCATGATGAGGGCATGTAGCCTGGTACGGTTCAGGAGGGGGGGCGCTCGCTCGCCCCCCACCCTAACCGGGTCTGGATTTTAGGGGGACCCCCACATCAAATTTTTTTTAAATTTGGCGCGGTTTTCCCCTTAATATCCAAACCAGACCCGAACAGCCTGGTTTGGACTGGGGGGGGGGGCCCCCCACACACTCTTTTTCAGCTATTTTTCTGTGTATTGCCGGGAACCGGCAATACATTACAGACACAATTTTAAATGACAATTTTTCCTATGGAAATATCATTTTGCTCTGGCAATGTTCTACACCTCACAGAGATGCGCCCTTTTACACAAAGACTAAGGACACCCCCCAGGCACAATATTTAAAGGAATTGTTCATTTTTTTCACTTTAAGCATTATTGAAATCACTGCTCCTGTAAAAACGATCAATTTAAAAACTTTTTTTTCCATTGATACATGTCCCCTAGGGCAGGACCCGGGTCCCCAGACACTTTTTACGGCAATAACATTGCATATAAGCCTTTAAAATGAGCACGTTTGATTTTTCATTTTCGCGTCCCATAGACTTTAAGGGTGTTCGCCCTGAACTTTTTGTCTGTTCGCATGTTCTGGTGCGAACCGAACCGGGAGGTGTTTGGCTCATCCCTAGTCACAAGGAATGTAAACATCCCTTGTGAGAGTAATAAGCGTTAACAGGTACTCTTTATGGGGGGATCGGGGTTCGGGGGACCCCAAATCCCTCCTTTGCACTTCAAAGTATTCTGATCGCCAAAAATGGCGATTCTGAATACTGTACTTTTTAAAAAAAAAATCTGCGCCATTGGCCGCCGAGTAAACTGGAAGTGACATTGTGACATTGCTTCCGGAATTTTGTAAGGAGACTGTAACAAAGCCATTTCTGGCTTCATTACAGTCTCAGCCTAGTCGAGGGAAATTCTGGTTCATGACTCGGGCCTCTTGGTGGGATTGGAGACCCGAGAAGAGCGGCGGAAGGGGGGGACATTCCCTCCCACTCATCATCTCCCACTCCTTTAGGATAATAACCGAGTGGCTTTTAGCTGCATCGGTTGTTATCACTAAAGAGCCAACCTCCTTCTCTAAAAAACAGTACGGGCAGCTGCAGGCATCAACCTAGTATAACCCCTTACATAGTTAGTGAGGTTGAAGTCCATCAAGTCCAATCTATGTGCGTGCTTTTATGTCAGTATTACATTGTATATCCCTCAATGTTGTGGTCTCTTAGGTGCCCATCTAATAGTTTTTTGAAATTATCTATGCTCCCAGCTGAAACCACTCTTTGTGGAAGAGAATTCCACATCCTTACTGCTCTTACCGTAAAGAACCCTCTACGCAGCTTAAGGTTAAACCGCCTTTCCTCCATTTTTAATGAATGGCTGCATGTCTTTGTGTGCTCCCTTGCACGGAATAGTTTTGTCCCTAATGTGGGGTCACCAGTACAGTATTTGTACATTGAAATAATATCCCCTCTCAAGCGTCTCTTCTCCAGAGAGAATACGTTCAGTTCTCATAATCTTTCCTCATATTGTATCTAAAGTCCTTTAGTCCCTTAATTAGCTTTGTTTCCCTTCTCTGAACCCTTTCTAGTTCCAGGACATCCTTCCTGAGGACTGGTGCCAAGAACTGGATGGCATACTCCAGGTGCAGTCTCACCAGAAACTTGTAAAGGGGGAGAATTATTGATTTATCCCTGGAGTTTATCCCGTTTTTGATGCATGCCAATATTTTGTTGGCTTTGCTTGCTGCAGCTTGGCGTTGCATGCCATTGCTGAGCCTGTTCTCTACTAGGACCCCTAAGTCCTTTTCCATCCTAGATTCCCCCAGAGGCTTTCCCCCCTAGTGAGTAGTTTGCGTTCATATTCTTGGTACCCAAATGGATTATTTTACATTTTTCTACATTAAACCTCATTTGCCACTTATCTGCCTACCCCTTTAATTTGTTCAGATCTTCTTGTAAGGTTTCCACATTCTTTGGAAAAGTTATTGCCCCGCTTAGCTTGGTATCATCTACAAATTTTGAGATTGAGCTATTAACCCCATCCTCCAGATCGTTTATGAATTGAATAGGATTGATCCCAGGACAGATCCCTGGGGACCCCACTTTCCACACCAGGCCATTCCGAGTACTCCCCGTTTATCCCCACCCTCTGGACTCTCCCTGGTAACCAGTTTTCAATCCAGGTACTCACCCTTTGATCCATGCCGACAGACCTTAGTTTGTACATTAAGTGTATATGGGGGACTGTATCAAATGCTTTTGCAAAATCTAGATACACCACATCAATGGGCCTTCCTTTATCTAGATGGAAGTTCACCTCCTCATAGAAGGTTAATAGATTTGGCATGAGTGATTCTTCATGAAACCGTGCTGATTACTGCTAATGCTTCTGTTTTCCTTACAATAATCTTGTATATAATCCTTTATTATTCCCTCCAAGAGCTTGCTTTTTGTTGATGTTAAGCTAACTGGCCTGTAGTGTCCAGGGATATATCTTGGTCCTTTTTTATATATTGGTGCTACATTGGCTTTTCTCCAATCAGCTGGTACCATACCAGTCAGTAGACTGTTCTTAAAAATTAGATACAGTGGTCTGGCAATTTCTTGACTGAGTTCCTTTAGGACCCTCTGGTGCAAGCCATTTGGTCCCAGTATGTTAAGTTTTTCAAGTCTGTTCCTAATTTGATCCTCAGTTAGCCATGAGGGTGCTTCCTGTGACATGTCGTGAGGTCCTACATTATAGTTTTGAATACTTCAGCCCCCTGTTTCCTTTGTTAATACTGAGGAGAAAAATGAGTTGACCTCCCTCTCCTACTATTTATATATGTAAAGAATTTATTGGTATTCTTTTTACTCTGCTCAGCTGCTCAGCTATGTGTCTTTCATGTTTTATCTTAGCCACCCTGATTGCACCCTTACATTCCTTATTGCATTCCTTATAAAGCTGGAGTGCCAACAGAGACCCATCAGCCTTGCATTTTTGAAGGCCTTCTCCTTTGTCTTTATATGTGCTTTTACATCGGAGTTAAGGCACCTTGTTTTTTTATTAGCTCTTCTAAACTTATTTACCATTGGGATACACTGGCTAATACCTTTGTTTAGTATGTCCCTGAAGCACTCCCATTTTTCCTTTGCATTCTTTGCTCTTAGAGTTTTATCCCAGCTTACATCTTCCAGCAAGGAGCATAGTTTATGGAAGTTAGCTCTCTTAGAATTCAATGTCTTTGTATTCCCCTTATGTTTCCTATTTGTGTGACCTACACTGAAACAAATTGACCTGTGATTGCTATTTTCTAGATTGCCCCTTACTTCCACGTCTGTGATCACGTCTGTGCTGTTAGTAATCAGAAGGTCTAATCAGGCTTTTTTTTCTAGTTGGTGCATTTATCATCTGACCCATGAAATTCCCTTCACACCACAAACGCAAATGTGCGTACAGTCAGCACTAAGGGGTTAATTTTGGCGTGGGGAGTCCCCAGCGGTCTGGTATGGATTTGGGGGAACCCCACATCTATTTTTTTAAACATTTTGGCATGGGGTTCCTCTTAAATTCAGACCAGACCTGAAGGGCCTGATATGGATGAAGGGGGGAACCCACACTGTGTTTTGTCTGTTTTGTATGATTAGCTGGATTTTGGAATTCCACACCATAATATTGTATAATTACATACTATTACATACATTTGAAGAGTTAAAATTCTGTAATCAACCAAAATGATGTAAATTGCATAATTATGCCTGATGACTACAATGATAGTTATTAGGAAGTGATAACATCGGTGGGATATGAACCCATGTCATCAAGTTTAGAATGTAGGACAACATACCAATATACCACAGACCAGGCTTTTTGGATTCTTTTAATACTATACAATAATGTATTGCATTTGAAGAATTAATATTATGGTAACAACCATGCTCATATGTCAGCTGAACGCTGAATGGTCAAAAAAAGCCGAAAAAATGCATGGGGCCCCCCCAGGTCCATACCATTCCCTTATCCAAACATGCAGCCTGGAGGTCAGAAAAGGGAAGGGACGAGCGAGCGTCCCCCCTCCTGAACCATACCAGGCCACATGCCCTCAACATGAGGGGGTCAGTACTTTGGGCCAGGGTGGGCTGTGTGCCCTCCACCCCAAAGCACACACACCCCTCATGTCAAGGGCATGTGGCCCGGTATGGACCAGGAGGGGGGGCGCTTGCTTGTCCCCCTCATCCTGACCACCAGGCTGCATGCTCAGATAAGGGTCTGGTATCAATTTTGGGGGTATCCCCTGCTGTTTTGTAAACAAAAATTGGTGTAGGCTTTCCTTTAAAATCCATATGTGACCCAACGGGCTTGGTAAGGATTGGGGGGACCCATGCCATATTTTTTCAATTCTGTATTGCTGGGGACCGCCAATACATTCTAGCCGCAAGGAAGTTGACATGACAATTTTGATCAATGTGGGAGCTATATTTGGTGTGGGTGAGGTTCATTGATTTGTTTATTTGGCGACACCACACATTTGCTTCCTGCCCATGTGCACACATCACTTCCTGTTTACAGCCACATTACACTTCCTGCATTTGTTCTGCTGATGTATATCTGTAAGGATTATGCAAATATAAATGAGAGGATGACTCAGTGTCGGTTCACGCTAGTGCGTTGCGGGAACCCTGCAAATCCACTGCGGGTTCCCACATTGCACCTGAGTCGCATGGCAGTCCACACTGCTATATACGACTGAGGGGAGTGTCAATGCAATGTTAAGGACACCCCCATTTCAGCTCGCATATTGGTGTGTGAACTGACAGTTCGGACATGAATCTGATCACAGAGGTGTGAACACCCATGAGATCCGATTCTGGTGCCGATGCAAAAAATGGCCCTGTGTGAGTTTAGTCAGAATGTGATGCAATTTCAGCCATACTATCTGTATGGCTGAAATCACATCACATGGACATCACATGTGATTTGCACTGCAGTGCAAATCACATCTGATATCGCACAGCGCACCAGTGTGAACCGGGCTGAGGGCCGGTTCACACTGCAGAGTTGTCCAAGATCACATGTGATTCCCATTGCATTGCAGTGAATATCACATGTGCTCTTTGTGCGATGTGATTTCAGCCATACAGATAGCATGGCTGAAATTGCATCACAGTCAGACCAAACTTGCACTGGACCCTTTTTTGTTTCTGCATTATCACAAGGGTGCTCACACCAATACAATCCGATTCCTGTCTGAGTTTGCAGTTCGCAGTGTGATCTGCAAACTGATTTGGGGGTGTCATTCGTTTTCCATGGACACTCCCAGCAGTTCGTATATGGCAATGTGAACTGTTTGCGAGTTGGATGTGATGCGGATACCCTGCAAATCCACTGAAACTCGGACAAGAATCGCATCGCATGAGTGTGAACACCCATGAGATCTGATTCTGCTGTGGAAAAAAAAGGGTCCTGTGCGAGTTTGTTCTGAATTCGATGCAAATTCAGCCATACTATCGGTATGGCTGAATTTGCATAACACAGAGATCGCATGTGATTTACCACTGCAGTGTGAATCACATCCAATCTCGGACAGAGCAGAAGGGTGAACCGGCCCTAAGGAAAAAATTCCACCCCCCAAAATGAATTAAACAGTAAGAACTAAAGAGAAAAATAAACAAGAGCTCAATTTCCTTTTATTTTGCCAGCAGAAACACAATTATGTACATAGTTATTGGCATTAAAGTATTCTACAGTAAATGTGGTGCTACATTTAGCCAAGCAGTTAGCAATTGGGTTCTAAGGGCCCTGCTCATAGGAGCTTACAATCTAAAATTGGACTAAACTTTACAGTGGACGCAGCTTTACTTTCACAGTGTATAACAGCCCACACATTTCATAGAACAACTAAGCACCCACCGTGCCCAGATCACATTTTTAGCTGCAAAATAATAGAAAGATACTTAACAGTTATTCTAACAAAGCATTACAACATAATACTAAAAAGCACATATTCAAACTAATAACACCCCCCCCACACACACACACATTCTAAACACATACATTGGTGAGTTTTTTCTCCTGGAAGAATGCATGGTAAGACAAACAATACATGTCCAAAACTTACAGCATGGCCACTGGACACTTTGCTCTAGTGAGGCATTTGCCATTATGCACAATATCATTCCTTGTCCCACAAAAACCACAGCAAAAATATTGAGCTATAATGGCAGCCCAGGGTTCAGTATAGAGTTGGGTCACCCTTTTCAGCTATAACAGCTTCAACTCTTCTGGGAATGCTGTCCACAAGGTTTAGGGGTGTGTCTATGGGAATGTTTGACCATTCTTCCAGAAGCCCATTTGTGAGGTCAGGCACTGAAGTTGGAGGAGAAGGCCTGGCTCGCAGTCTCCACTCTAAATCATCCCAAAGGTGTTCTATCAAGTTAAGGTCAGGACTCTGTGCAGGCCAGTCAAGTTCCTACCCCCAAACTCACTCATCTAAGTCTTTATGGACCTTGCTTTGTGCACTGGTCCAAATCATTTGGTGGAGGGGGGATTATGGTGTGGGGTTGTTTTTTAGGTGTTGGGCTTGGCCCATTAGTTCCAGTGAAGGGAGCTGTTAAGGCGTCAGTATACCAAGTCATTTTGGACAATTTCATGCTCTCAACTTTGTGGGAACAGTTTGGGGATGGCCTCTTCCTGTTCTAACGTGACTGTGCACCAGTGCACAAAGCAAGGTCCATAAAGACATGGATGAGTGAGTTTGGGGTGGAGGAACTTGACTGGCCTGCACAGAGTCCTGACCTCAACCCAATAGGTTAAACTGTGAGCTAGACCTTCTCGTCCACACCAGTGCCTGATCTCACAAATTTGCTTCTGGAAGAATGGTCAAACATTCCCATAGACACTCCTAAACCTTGTGGACAGCCTTCCCAGAAGAGTTGAAACTGTTATAGCTGCAAAAGGTAGGGCAACTCAATATTGAACCCTACATACTAAGACTGGGATGCCATTAAAGTTCATGTGTGTGTAAAGACAGATGTCCCAATACTTTTGCCTAGCTAGTGTATCTGCCAAGATTTGCAATGGTGGTGGAACCCTCCTACACATAAATACTACATTTAGACATAATTTAGGTAAGGCCCTGAGTCAGGAGTTATGTTTAACAACATAGAGAGAACAAACAACATCTCTACATGAAGTGACATCTGTGGGATTCAAACTCAAGATGTCAGCAATGGTAGGTAGAACCTTTTGAGCCAAAGGGCTGCTGCTTGTCAAGTCCTCCTACACATAAATACACAGATACTGTATTTCTAGGAATATATAGGAATTGCAGTCAGGATTTAGTCTTGATTTATTTTGTGATATTTGGTGGTTCCTGCTGCGTGAGTGTAGAATAGTAATGTTATCCTCTGATTTTTGGTAATAACATTTTTATTTCTGTTGTTGGTACACATATTACATTTTTGGGGCTCAAATTAGGATCATTTGGAAATAATAAAAAATAGACTTATTTTAAATTTCCATACACAATGGTATTGTTTTTTGGTTTGTAAAGACACCTGTGTGAGTTTGGGGAAAGATTTTTTGTGAGATAGATATCAACAAGTGAAAGTGACAGAAAATACTTTACCAAAACATGTAAAGATTACACATTCTAACATTCTTAAAAACAAAATAGATTATCAAAATTGCAACATTGTTGCAAGGACAATTTCTTTGCGAGAAAGATACATTTCATCTTAACATGAAAAGGATTTCTTTTGGGAAATCACAATTGTACCATTAGAATGAATTGCATTGGGCTACATTGTTCCAATTTTTACACCCAAAAAAACTCTCTTTAAAACAGCTCTCATTTTGATATTTACTATAGCGCCCTGTAATTACTCAATGGGAGTAAAAATTTAGAGTAATTTCAGGTCTGAGTGTGCTCAGTTGTGCTCAGCTGTGCTCTACACCTAGGAGTAAAGAGACGGGGAATTTATCTCATCTCAGACTTTTTAAGATATTTCAGTGTAGAAATCACTTTTTTACAGAGTTTAACCGCTTCAGATCCACGCTATAGCCGTTTGACAACTACAGCACGGATCTGCTTTGCCGGGAGGCCGTCAATAGATGTCCTCGCCTTTTGCTCATGCTGGGTGCGCTCTTGCCACCGCTGTGAGCGTGGCCACAGGTCGAGTGGACTCGATGTCCGCCGGAGACCCGCAATCTCTTCACAGAGAGCCAGAACGGGGAATCACCGATGTAAACACGGTGTTTCCCCTCTCTGAGGGGGGCATGACAGATCTACTGATCCATGTGATCGGGATCAATTAGATCTGTTATGTCCCTGTTAGCCCCGCCCCCCACAGTTAGAACACATACAGGGAACACATTTAACCCCTTCACTGCCCCCTTATTGTTAACCCCTTCCCGGCCAATGACATTTGTACAGTAATCAGTGTCTATTTTTAGATCTGATCACTGTATAAATGTCATTGGTCCCAAAAAAGTGTCAAAAACGTCAGACATGTCCGCCGCAATATCGTAGTCCCAATAAAAATCGCAGATTGCCGCTATTACCAGTAGAAAAAAAACCGCCATAAACCAATGTCCATAGTTTGTAGGCGCTAAAACTTTTGCGCAACCCAATCAATATACGCTGATTGCGATCTTTTTTTTACCAAAAATATGTAAAAGAATATATATTGGTCTAAACTGATGAATAAATTTATTTTTTTATTTTTTATTTTTGGATATTTATTATAGCAAAAAGTAAAAAATATTATTCTTTTTTCAAAATCATTGCTCTTTGTTTGTTTATAGTGCAAAAAATAAAAACCGCAGAGGTGATCAAATACCACCAAAAGAGAGCTCTATTTGTGGGAAAAAAAGGACTTCAATTTTGTTTGGGTAGAACTCCGCACAACTGCAATTGTCATTCAAATAGTGACAGCGCTGAAAACTGAAAATTGGTCCGGGCAGGAAGGGGGTTTAAGTGCCCAGTAAGCAAGTGGTTAAAAGTAGATTATCTTTAAATAATACACTGCATATTTTAGTACAATTTAGGTGATTATATCATGCTCTAAACATTATTTCCAAGTGCAC
Source organism: Glandirana rugosa (assembly GCA_018402905.1). Classification (NCBI taxonomy): domain Eukaryota; kingdom Metazoa; phylum Chordata; class Amphibia; order Anura; family Ranidae; genus Glandirana; species Glandirana rugosa. The sequence goes on along the minus strand of BLSH010097730.1, from coordinate 213,348 downwards.
TATTCCATGTCCTGACTAGAGTAAGGTTTGGGCGCTATTTAGAGCCTGGGAGCTATAGTGAATTCCATGTTGGGAGCAATTCTGCTCCAGCGCTATTGTGAATACTGTTTTAGCACTATTTACCATGATTTGTGTCAATTTAGCGCTATTTACCACAAATTGCGGTAATTTGCCACTATTTTCCGCCCGGCGCTATAGCAAATTAGCCCCATGGTGTCAATGACTTTAACTTTGTAAATAATTACACTCTTGTATGCTTGAGTAACTATTTTTTCTGAGATTTTATATCAAGATCAAATCACATTTAAAGAACAGTAAATTTTTATTACTATACCACTGTAAACTTATACAGAACACATTGTGAAAATAAGCTTCAACTGTAAAGCTTTTAAGGCGATTATCTTCATTTTGAGAGCTTTTTGTGCCCACTTAACTTTACTGACCAATGACAACCTCTTTTTTGGCAACACCTTTCCTGGGCCACAGTGAGGGAAATCAGCTACTGTTGCACATGCACTCTCTTCTACAATCTGTCTACACATTTAGCCTCTGCTCCGCCATTAAACACAGATACTTTTTTACATGACAGGAAATAAACATTTTGCCAAACCATCCCAATCTAATTTTCCTGTGCTTCAATCAAAGGCCTCTCTGTCCAAGGAGAAGCAAATGAACAGAGCGGCTAAGCAGTAAGTACATTGCTGCATTACGCATTTCATCTTTAACTATACCAGATTGCAATAACTTTAAACACAGCAGGTTGTATTACCACAATTTTAGAAGTGTAAACCAATCGCTCTTCACTAAACACATAAATATTTTCATTCATTGACAGTAAACTTCACATTGACATTTTATTGATCAATAATAAACATAATGTTTTACATGCATCTTCATCCTTCACCTCTCCACTAGTCTCTCTCAACATAGTCAACTGACCTCACAACTGGGGTATCTCCCACCTCACCACATACAGTCTCGCTGTTAATATTTTCCACAACTTTTTTATAAGCCCCACCACTTATTTTCATTAAAGACGGGTTTGACTACCACGTGTTGCCATCTTATTTTTTGTAAGCTGGGTCTGGAACAACTTGGTCATTTCCTCTGCTTCCCTTTGACCTAAAATGTCACCCATGAAGACAAAGACATGAAATAACAGCAGGCCCCACATACTCTTTAGCACCCACTTCAGGATCAACAGGAATTTCCACACAATTGCCAGGGATAACAGCAGACATTTTAGCATATGAAACAGGGCTTGCAGTCAAAGCCTCTCAGTCAGTGGCATCATCTACTGTGGTATTTCAGAACCTGAGGCAATTCATGATACCATGCCCACATGGGTGAGATGCCAAGTAAGAAACTAGCTTCCATTTTTAAAGGAGCTTCCAATTTGGTTACTTCCAGTATTCAAAAACATACATACTTATTATTGAGATAGCTGGAATATATCACCCCTGTAGCTCTGGTCTTAAGCTGACACATTTCCTCTGGTTGCCATGAGAAGTGACACTCTATCGTCAATGGAAACTAGGTGGCTAACCATAAACCTCTGCACTCCTAGGTTACCTGGTGCTGTATTTCAGGACTGGAAACACTTTGAGATAATAAGAATAAAAAAATATGAATCCAGCTTTTCCTAGTGTTTGATTGGGCCTGAGCTTTTTCCACTGTGCTATATTTTAGCAAATACTTAACATTAGGTTTAGCTGATGGTGATGTGTGTGTATGTGTTTTGTGTCACAGGAGAGGGTAACAGGTCATCTACTGTATATATTTGTAGAACCTATAGCTGGTTTATCCAGCATTACTTTTCTGCTGTGAGAGGGAAATATTGTAAATACACTGTTGTTCAGCTTCTGTTGGGGAGATAGTGGGAGTGGGGCAGGGGAAAGAGGGAAGAAAATGATTTACATTTTTGTATATGGCGTTCAGTATTGTTAATTGGGAGTCAGTGATTTCTAAACGGGAAAAGAAATGGGAACAAAATTTTGAAAAACGTAATCAGAATACAATGAGACATAGAAAAGTGATGGCAGAAAAAAGACTGAGTAGTCCATTGAATTTTCCCATTTTTTTTGTTTGTTTGTTTTTTTGCTTTTTTTTTGTTTATTTTTTTTTTGTTTTGTTTTTTTTTTCTTAACTTTTTTGTCTGAGTATAGATCTATGTTTTTCCCAAGCCATTTACTGTTGACTATCTTACTACCTCTGTTGGAAGTTTATTCCAAGAGATTTACTGTATGAGTAAACATGATAAAGTACAGCTACACCAGATTCTGTGTTTACCAGTTTTAGTAAATATCCTCCTTAGAGTACATAGTAACATGAATTCTACAACCACAAGTTGAACTCTTACAATATTTTGAACATCCATCATATAGTGATCTAGTTCAAGATTTAAATAAATTTGTGGAATAAAAAAATAAAGATATAGCCGCAAAGAAAATAAATACATTTCTCACAGATTGTAAGTTGTATGTAATAGACAGACAATATAAATGTGACACTAAAATATAGAAGTTCTAGACCACCTACAAATAAAATATTGTGAGTCAATGATACCTCAGATGAATATACAGTAAATCAGATTAATTGGTTCATTGGTCAATTCAGGTAAAGAAAGAAGGAATATCATATGAAGGTTTAGGAACTAGAATACATGCAGTAAAGTAAATGTGACTTTAGTATAGGTTCTAATACCAGTTTAGGTGATGATCATGGAGCTAAATTAGTACATAAAGAAATGCCCCTTCACAAGCAATATGCTCTACATGGGGAATGCCAAATGTGGCGACAGTATGGCCATCCGTTGCCTCGGTGACTTTACCATCTGCCAAATTACAATCTTCCAAATTATTGCAACAAAATCCAGTGTCTTCAATGACTCATTTAAGACAAATATCAGCAAAGGTTCCCCTCATTTCAGATCTTCCCCTCAGATTTACAGCAACTGCACTTCCAAGTACTTTAAAGTACACTTGCAGTGCAGAGTAGATTTGCCTTTAGTAAATAAACCCTGTTGTGTGTTTTTTCCTCATATAAACTGGAAGTTATTGGTAAAGGTCTGTGCCATAGCTTGAATAATGATAAGCATTCTTGATGATTAAAGATCTAAATCTCTTTGCAAGAAAAATTGTACTACAATATTTTATTTTTTAAGGGTATTTTACCACTAGGATGATTAACTAATACTTACCTTAATTTTGTAATGTTTCCACACACATGTTAAAATCAGCATGTTTGTCTAGAAAATTGCTTAACCTCCCTGGCTGTATGATTATTTCAGATTCTTGGTGCTGAAAGCGGTACGACTTTATTAGTATGTCGGTCCCTCCAATTCGTTAAAAGATCTGTTTG
>BLSH010097730.1:94315-104668 GCA_018402905.1 Glandirana rugosa | reverse complement strand
ACTCATACCATCACACCAAAGAATATTGGCAACAGCCAAGGGTAATGAAAAAAATAGAGAAGAGAAGGAAGGGGGTAATAACAGATAGGAAGGGAAGAGAGAAAAAATAAACAAATAAAAGGGGGATCTTTAAACTGTTGAGATCTTTAAACAAACCAAATGTGTTTGGGCTTATAAATGGAGCAAAACTTAGCCCTTTAGTTAATAATAAGCTTTCATCTCTGGTATGCTAAGAGAGATTATAGATTTTTATATTATTGAGCTCTGATGTTGACTGCTCTCTTTTCTCTCTTTTTTTGCTTGCTCTGAAGGGCTCCTCCCCCTCGTCTACCTCTACAAGTTTTTCTTTTTTCTTTTGCTTGTGGGAGAAGTCTCTAAAAAGGAATTGTTAGCCTTAGGTTAAGTGGTGTTAGATAACATTTTGCCTTCTGCGGTATCTTGAGTGATGGAATGTGATATAGTGGAGGTTCTTGGACGTGCACCCTCCTAGAAATAACTTTCTTTTTTTTTTTCCAATAAAATTTTTATTTTGAGAAAATAAGTAAGATACAAAAATGCAATGCACATCTTATAGTCTTACAAAAAGTGTCATGGTAGAACAACAGGAATAGAGGAGTGTTGTAAATTCTTCTTCTAATAACAGCTTTAATAACCCTGCAGATAAAGATGATATTACATCTAATCTGTAAATGCAACTGTGTTCTAAGTAACAAGTTATGTTCTCATTCGTGGGTAGGAGATTGCTGGGCTGTAGTCAAATAGGTTATGTATATGCGACTCTGGCCAAGTCTCTCAACATCAGCTACTAGGTTTCATTGCCTATGTATCTGCAGAAGCAGGATGTGGGGCGATATGACATCTATAGCGAGTTCTGGTGATGGGATCCTCTATGGGCCAGAACCAGGAGTATTAAGAGCTTGAAAGAAAATATGGTAGATTCAGTTAAGAAGGAGAAAGAGAGGGTGGGGAAGGGAGATGAAAGGGGATAAGGGCAGGTCAGATATGGGGGGCTGGAAGAAAAAGTAAGGTGAGGAGAAAGAGAAAGAGAAAAAAAAATGGGGGAAAGGGAAAGGTCTTATCCTGTTCCCACTGTTGTATTGTAATCTGTCCTGTCTCTCCAGGACCTTATCTGTTAGCCGGAGGGGGGAAGGTTGGGAATATTAATCTAACGGGGGAGGACACCATAAGTCCAGGGCAGTCATTATGTATCATTTAGTTGGGAATATTCTGCTGTGGTTATGAAATGAGTCGAGCAGGCCCATTTCTTGTTGAATTTATTTGTTAAGTCCTTGGCTACATGGATCAATTCTTCTAATTCCGCAATTTGGTGTATTCTGCGAAGCCAGTCCTTGATGAAAGGGGGTTGTGTAGAGCACCAATATATGGGAATGCATTGTTTCACTGCATTCACCAAGTGCATGGCTAATGATTTGTGGTAGGTTTTATGCAGCAGAGTCGAGTGGTGAAGTAAGAATTGTGCCTGGGAGTTGTCTAAGTCATAGGTGGTAATCTGCTTTATGGTAGATCTCACCGTTTGCCAAAAAGGTTGTATTTTCAGGCAGGTCCACCATATATGTAGCATCGTACCCCAGTCCGATTGACATCTCCACCAGGTCTCTGGTATTTCTGAGTTATATTTGTGGAGGACATGAGGGGTGCGGTACCAACGCGATAAGATTTTGAACCCGTTTTCCTGCACGGAGACGTTCATCATGCCTTTGTGTATGGTGAGATGTATTTGTTCCCATTCTGCTACTGTTAGGGACAGGTCGAGATCCCTTTCCCAGGATGCGCAGGCCTTGTAGGCTTTAGAAGAGTGGTCAACAAATAGAAGGGTATGCATGGAGGAAATTAGATGGGTTTGTGGGGATTGGCTATTGCAGATCTGTTCGAATGTGGTTAGCGGCCTTGTAAATGCCTTCCTTTTTGCCAGGGCTCTAATGTAGTGTGAGATTAAAGTGTAAGTCCAGGATGGGATGGGACTGTTTCCTGTACAGGCAGCTAGGTCTTTGATCGTCAGGATTTTGCCCCGTCATAAAATTGGTGCGCTAACAGTCGTTCATGTGGCCATTGGTCCGCGAGGAATAGACGATGCATCGCAAGCGGAAAATCTGGATTCAACCTCAGGGGGTATATGGGCCAGGTATCGATGTTAGGTTGAGAGACTTACATATGGTGCGAAAGCATTGTAAGGTTGCTCCAATCAAAGGGTGGTTGTGTAGTTCATGGGGGATATGGTGGCTCAGTAGCCAGGGAGATGAGGCCAGCGAAAGTGAGGTGTTAGACTCCTCCAGAGAGACCCAATCTTTGCTTGGTTTGTGGAGATTTCAGTCAATAATCCTGGATAGGTGACAGGCTTTGTAGTAATTGTAGGGATTGGGCAGGCCTATGCCACCTAAATGTCTAGGTAGTGATAGTTGTGTGTTACTTATCCATGGTTTATATCCCTTCCAGAGGAATTTTGAGTTAATATTTCTGTACATTCTGAAAAAAGCGGGTGGTATGATTATAGGGATTGCTTGGAGAATATATAGTAGGCGAGGGAGCGCATTCATCTTTAGGATGAATGCTCTGCCAAACCAGGAGACATTTAATTTGGTCCATTTCTTAAGATCGTCCGACAGCTTATTCAAAATGGGTAGGTGGTTTATGGAGTAAAGGTCTGATAATTTATGTGGGAGCTGGATGCCTAGGTACGTTATGGAGTTCTGTTTCCAGGTAAAGGGGGAGTTCTTCATGCAGTGTTCTACTTGGAACTGTGGGAGAGAGATGTTGAGGGCAAAGGATTTGTTAAAGTTGATTTTCATGTTAGAGAGCGATTGGAAGTGTTGAAAAGCTTTAAGGACTACTGGTAAGGTGATATGTGTGTCGGTCAGAAATAGCAATACGTCGTCAGCATATGCTCACAGTTTATATTCTTTTGTTCCTACCTTTACACCATGGATGTCTGGGTTATTTCGGAGGGCCTACAGGAAAGGTTCTAGGGACAACACAAAAAGTAAGGGGGAAAGAGGGTAGCCCTGTCTAGTTCCATTACTATTGTTGTTACATATATATTGTTGACACAAACTCTTGCGATAGGATTGGCATATAAGGACGCTATATTGCTTAGCAGTTGTGGACCCAGCCCTAGTGTGGAGAGACATTCCATCATGTAATCCCATGCCACCCTGTCGAATGCCTTCTCAGCATCTAGAGAGAGGAAGAAGCCCTCCTGTCTAGAATTGTTTAGAACATGGTGTAGGTTAATAGCCTTAATAGTGGCAAGGGACAAAACCCACTTGATCCTTGTGAATAATGGGGGGAGGAGCAGAAGCAGTCCATTCACCAGAATTGTGGAAAATAACTTTAAATCTATATTGAGGAGAGAATTGGTCTGTAGTGTGCCGGTGGGAAGGGTCTTTTCCCTCCTTGGGGATAACCAGAATATGAGCCTCCAGCATTCTGATGTGAGAGGGTTTGTATGGGATAAAGAGTTGAAGGCCTTAAGAAAGGGTGAGATTAGAAGATCTGAGAAGGATTTGTAATATACTGCAGACAGGCAGTCTGGGCCTGGGCTTTTGTTGGGCTTTAGCTGTTTGACTGCTACCTTCCACTCCTCCTCCGTGATAGGTTGGTTAAGTTGGTCTAAATCGTGGACCGTTTCCCGGGGGAATCAATGTAGGACAGTTCTTTGCAAGGAATTATTGGATTGTGTGTAATCTGAGAGGGGAGGGGGATTTTGTGTGGTCTTGAGACTCTAAGTTGTAGAGAGATGAATAAAAGTTTTCAAACTCTCTCACAATGTTAGAGTTTTTAGTGGTGTACTGTCGCCTTTGATTTTTCATTCTTAAGGGCTTGGGCTAAAAGGTGACTGCTTTTATTGCCGTAGAGTTTTCGTGTGAGGATGTGTCTCCTTTTTAGCTTGCGGCCCAGTTCCTCACGCAAGAGATTATGAGTGTCTAATAGCTGCTGGAGTGTAAGTTGGGCTAATGTACGTTTATGTGTAATCTCTAGATTCTTAAGTTTTGCTATAATTTCCTTAATGTACGCTTGTTTCTCTCTCTTTTTATCTTGGAGGCCATAGCTATTTGTTACCCTCTGAGGACGCACTTGTGCGCCTCCCATTGGGTCAGACACGAGGTGTCCGGGGTGTCATTTTCCCTGAAGTAGTTTCTTAGGTGGTTGTAAACTTCCTCTACTCTGATTTTGTCCATCAAAATGGAGGCGTCTAGTCGCCAGGTCTTGGTATGGGTGTTGCTGTCTGGGAACGAGATGCTCATGGTCCGAAAATGTCATAGGTTCTATCGTCGCAGAGATTAGGTAGTTCAGGTCTTGTTGGGTGATGAAGAAATAGTCCAAACGGGAGTATCTGTTATGTGGGAGCGAGAAATAAGTGAAGTCCTTATTGGAGGGGTGAAGGGTGCGCCACACGTCATGGAGAAGGAGTTCCTGGAGACTCAGTCTGATCTGCTTCAGAGCTCTGTATGGTAGGTGCGAATTCCCTGAGGAGCTATCTAATAAGGGTTCCAATGGAACATTAAAGTCGCCCCCGACTATCAGCATGCCTTTTTGGAATGCAGATAGAGAACGGAGGGTGGACCTGAAGAGAGGAACTTGGGAGGCATTGGGGGTATAAATATTTGCCAAAGTGACAGGGGTGTTATAGATAGTGCCTTTAAGGAAGGTTAACCTACCTTGTTCGTTTAACATGGTGTTATCTACCTAAAGAGGCGTGTTTTTGGCGAAGAGTATGGAGGTGCCCTTAGATTTTGATAATTTGTTAGTAGATGGTGTAGGGAAGAATGCATTTGTCAATTTTGGGATGGGGTCAGTCTTAAAATGAGTCTCCTGTACGAACACTATATCTGCTCTCAGAGCCCACATAGTGGATAATAACTGAGATCTTTTTTCTGGGATGTTGAGGCCCCTCACGTTGATGGATATTATTTTGATAGCCTGGTGTCCAACCTTGTTGCGATGTAAGGGCATTGCGTAAGAAGATTGCGTCTGGGTATATTAGGGAGAGTCCGGTATGTGGAGTTAGTGGTTAGATTTGATGTCTGTGCAGCAGGTCACAGGGCTCTAATGAAAATGCAAGGGGGATGGGAACATGAGAGGAATGGGGATATACTAAAAACAAAAACTAAGAGATGGGAGGGGGAGAGAAAGAGGAAAGATTAAATGTAGGGATAAAAAAAAAGAGAGCAAGAGGGGGTAGTAAGGGAGAGAGGATTAAATCTGAGAGTGGGTTACCTGTAACCCAACTCACTAATGGGGGGATCAGATCTGTTCAGCACAGACTGCCGGGGTCCACTGTTATGGGGTGTGGTAGGTGTGAGCCCAGAGAAAGGGACGAATCCCGTTCCCCCCGAGATCAGGGTGGCACTGAGAGAAGTCTCAGGTAGGTATCGGGTCAGAGAGAAGCCCCTCTGTACCCTGGTACCTGATTCGTTTTTCCCACAGGTTAGAGAGGGGATGCGGAGAATGGAGGACTGTATATGGCACTTGTCAAGAAGAGGTCTAGATCGTTGATCAGAGGAAGATTGCTTGCAAGTATGCAACGGAATAGCATCTATGTGTACCAACGGGGGTATAGGTGTAATACACTCCCAGATAGGTAAATTTTAGATCTAATGTGCTGGAGGGGCAATTCAATTCTGCGAATAACACTTGATGTACGTTTCAGTGCATTAACAAGAAAATCACTTGGTTATTCTATAATCTGGGATTCTCTGAACCAGGGTCACCATCCCCCCCATCACAGCCTTATTTACTACATGGTGTGAATGAGCCTTTCTGCTGTCAGCTTTTGAGGAAGCCTTTTATAGAGGGAGGACGCCCGCCGTAAGGGAGTCACTCCAACTTCTTTAAGTGGATGTTAGAATCATTAGAATAATTTGTGAAGAGGAGAACAATGGACCCAAGGCCCGACAACTGGGTCAACTGTCCAAAAGAGAGAACACAAATCTATACCTATGTATAATAACGTTTAACAACTTGTACGGGGCACCTGGCAGGGATTGAATCACTATCAATCTAAGTTTGACTGTAACACATAAAAATTACAATATTTAGGCCCCAGCTCCATATCCCAATGCCTCATATTAGGTATACTCATATAAAGCATTGTGTCTACTTATCCCGAGATTGGATAGGTGGTGACCATATAGTCTCTAAATGATAAAGGGCACCTGTAAAGACAGAACTAATACTGGCATAGTTCAGTATTCAACATAGTTCAATAATAATGCTGTCATATGTACGTTTGCTCACCCTTTCAGGGGTCTTGTATGTTATGGTGAGTGACCGAGAACGGTTGCAGGTTCTGAAGTGAGTAACAATGGTAGTCCTGGGTGTTGTTGTTCTACATATGGAGAAGCCTATAGGTGTATCGGGGAGGTTATGTGGACTAGGTGGCGGGGTGGTAGAAGTAGGGCAGGTCTGCAAGGTATGGAATCCCAAAAGCTTGTGACCCTGAGATACACGCTGTACTGCGGAATCAAGCGAGGATGTTGCTGCTATGATGCTTCGGCTTCCGAGAATGCTATGCAGTCTAAGCTTTGTAGAGTGCAGGCTCTGATCTGGAATGCACATATACCGGTTAAGGAGTAAGGTAAAGAAGTAGAAGAAGGCTGGGCAGCATCCCTAATTTTGCAATTGTCAAATGAGGTGCACTCATGGGTACATGGGGCTTGTGCTCGTTCCAATCGTAAGTTTTAGGCTGGGAGAAGTGCAGACCTGCATATATCCATGTCACAAGTTGCTACTAGTGTGGGCCATCAGATCAGGGGCATTGTTCGTGTGATCTGTCATAAACTGCAGGCTATTAGAAGTTCCGAGCTGAAAGTTAATGGCGGAAGCGAGGTCATCGGGGAAGAGAGGCACTAGGGTGTAGAGCTGGGATAGAGGGAGCGTGGGTATCATACCTTATAAAGAGCAGTGAGGTCTCCTGTGAGCCGGGGAGGCTGATGGGCTGCCATTCCGCGGTGCCCTGCTGTCCCTGCTCGGTGAAGAAGGTGGGGGATGGGCTCGGCGGCGCCGAATGCTGAATGCATTCCCTTCACTTATCCCCTCCATGGACGTTGCCCTTCTCAGCGGCGGAAGCCTGAGGTCACTATACCAGTCTGGTAGCTCCAAGGTGGTGTAGAAGTGATCCGTGTGCCCTTGGTGAGTGGCTGATAAGCCGAAAGGGTACTTCCATCTGTACGCTATAGATCTTCAGTGCAGCTGTTCTAGCAGCGGTCTGAGCCTTCTCCTATGCTGCAGCGTGATGCTGGTAAATCTTGACTTCTGTACCTTGATATTGAAGATGTTGGCAGAGCCTGGCGTTTCTAAGGATATCTTCTTTGAGAGGAAAGCTGTTGAGGCAGCAGATTATGTCCTTAGGAGGTTCTGTATCTTTTCTTCTAGGGTGCAGCGCTCTGTGGATTCATTACATGGCTATAGGGGTGTCCTCCCCAGCAGGTCATTAAAGATGGCGACCGTCACCCGAGAAATCTGACCATGTTACACCGATTCTGACAAACCTCTCAATCTTATGTTCTTATGACGTCTGCGGTTTTCCAGGTCTTTAATGTGCCTATTCAGCTCTCTCAGGTGTATCGCATGTGATTCCGTTACTTTCTGGACCTGGCACAAGGAGGTGTCATGGCGGATGGTGGTGGCTTTTATCGTGTCCACCCTAGCAGCCATATTCTGTATATCCTGTCTCAGATCCGTGATTGCAGCCAACAATGTTTGCTCTGCTACAGCTTGAAGGTCGCTGAGGCTCAGTGACCGCACTCTGCATGCGGAGGCCTGTGGTGACAGCATGGCATCTCCATATGTGGGCTGCTGTGTGCGAAAGAGCTCGGGGGTATTGCTGCTTAGCTGGGTGTTCATGTCCAGTGGAGATCGGGATCTCATAGCGGACATGCTCCTGGCGGTCCTCACCATGTCTTGAGGGGATGGAGCGGGAATATCTTTCTTGCTCTTCTGTTAGCTGGATCTCGGGGTGGAGGAGAACAGGACTAAGCGTCCATCTTAGACCGAGACCAGGCCACGCCCCCCCCGAAAAATAACTTTCTTAATCTCTGGCTAACGGACTGTATCTGTTATGTGTCAGAATGGAAACTGCCATGGAATTAACGTGTTTGCTATTTGGGCACATGAAAATGGTGTTTTGAGTTGATGGTGGAACGCCCCCATAGCTAGACTCAGAATGAGTAGAGTCCTAACTGCACTCCTGTCAGTGCTAGTTTCTTCCGGACAAAGTATATCCTCTATTCTCTCTTGTCTATGTGTAATGTTTATACTGTTTGTGAGCTGTACTGGTACAGAGTCATGAGGTGGCCTTATCGTATCACTATGTTTAGAATGGTCTAAAGTGTCCCTGATGGTTTCATGAGGAGTTGATGTATGAAACCCATCCTTCTTTGTGGATCCCTTTTTTCTGCATGTGGCCCCTCTGGGGTGTAGTCTTACTTCTGGGGTTTTTCCAGGCAGGTGCCTTTTCCTGAATGTTTCTTGGATTTTTCCAATTAAAGACCCACCCTAGTCTATAATCCTCTTTGTCTCTCTCAAGTTTATCAGTTTTTTTATTTATCAGATCAGTCTCAAATCTTTGGATATTGCTGTCAAGAACTGTGGACCATTTTTCAACGAGGCATGAAGTGGCAAATTCCCTAACTTTTTCCTCACTAACTTTAATCTTATCTCCTGAATACCTTTGTGTAAGGCCCCTTTCACACATTTTGATGGATGAAAAATGGTTATCAATGCATGTCCATGGAAAAACGTATCACAATGGATGATCATCTATTTTCATCCGTTTTCACCCTCTTCCGTCCACATCCATTTTTTTGAACGGATGAAAGCTCTATTTTTCATCCGTCAAATAAAACAGATCGGGCGAAAAACGGATGTAAACTGACAAATGGTCCGTTTCTCATCCATTTTTGCATTGGTTGTTAGGGGCAACTACATTTTTTTCCCCATTTTCCAAAAACTTGCAGAAAAATTAAGTTTAAAAGACTCATAACGCCTCATGGAATATATGTTGGGGTTATTTTGTGGGCATTTTCATTGTCCTGGTGCTGCAGGACCTTCAAAAGTGTGATAGGTAGTCAGGAAATTAGATGTGTAATTTATGCTCCTAGTTTGTGTAGAAAAGAGTACCCCCTAGCACATGGGACTTTTAGGGCAAATCACATATATGTAAAAAATAGGAAATTTATTAGAATACAAAGATAAAAGTTAAAGTACATACATCACCGTCCAAATGACATGACAAAACAAATTAAAAATCTGGATAAAGAATAGAGAACTGGCGCCCTGTAGAGAAGCTGAAACAATGGCCGCTGCCCCTTTAAGAACCACTAGTGTTGGGGGGCGTGGCCAGCGCGCGTTCTGTATGGACGTGTGAGGAGAGAGCTCCAGAGCAGCGGCGGCTAATCCAGCGACTTCCACACAGCAAATCTCGCTATGTCCTCCCCAGATGAACGGGGACATCACCCCAACACGGTGGCCTACTCTAGGAAAAGAAAGGACGAGCAGGCGCCGAGGAAACTGACAACGTATTTTCCACAGAGGGCCCGGAACGAAAAGCAAGATGGCGCCGGCCGCGAGGCCCGCGAACGCTCGCACTACACAGACCTGCCAGATGATCCTTTCGACGCCGAAGGTGCGGTGAGTGGATTACAATCTCCCTCTAGAGAGGATACCCACATCCCAACCTGCTGTAGCCCGGCCAAAACCAGGCAAAAACTCGACCACATCGCCCAGACACAGGGGGTAGGCCGCACAGCTCCCCTCACACTGCCATCGGTGGCTACATCACCTATGGCTGCCATCCCTACCACAAACCAGCCTGTGCTGGATACTCAACTTAAAGATATGCTGCTGTCAGTTCATACTGCAATCCAAACCGACATTTTATCGCTGGCCAAACAAATTACAAATGAAATTCATACAATGGGAAACCGCATAGACACCATAGAAGAGGCAATGGGAGATATGACAACAACCATTAACGATCTAGTTGAGGCACATGAGAAAAACATAAAGGAGCGAGAATGGATGAAATCAAAGATGGCCGACCTGGAAGACCGCTCGAGGAGGAACAACCTCAAATTGAGGGGGATTCCAGAGACGGTCATGCCAAACGACCTGAAAAAATATGCCACTGAACTATTCTCTGCCATACTACCTGAAACGCCACCTATTGAACTCACAATAGATCGTATTCACAGGGTACCTAAACCCTCATTCCTCCCACAGTCAATACCCAGAGATGTACTCTTACGAGTACACTTCTACCACACCAAAGAGCAGATCCTATTCAAATCCAGAGCAATGGGGACCCCACCAAGCCCATACTAGATACGCCAAAGG
>BLSH010097730.1:78268-90306 GCA_018402905.1 Glandirana rugosa | reverse complement strand
CCCCCCCCCCCTACTACCCTACCTACTCTTTCTTTTTTCTTCTCTGTACTACTTAAAATATGCAAAGTTGAAATACTCTAACTGTATGCTAGGGTCTCAGACCCCAGAGTGCACTAAGTGATTCATACAACCTCTCTTCGTTGCAGCTGATGGGAAGAGGAGTGGGGATACCCTCGCATCAGAGCGCAGTTTGAACCCAATAGGGGCGCCTGAGGCAGGTCCCCACTACTACCCTCCAAACCGGCACTAGAGTTACATAGGATGATATCCTGTCAGTTGTAATGCAAGAGATGCTTACTTTACTTTTCTATATGAGTTACCAAATGTTTCATGGTGATGTACTATACCCTAGTACTATTTTGCATTCTGTACTTTTATCGTATATTTTACTACTCTGTAATCCATAAAATGCAATAAAAATATAAAAAAAAAAAAAAAAAAAAAAAAAAGAACCACTAGTGGTACCAAGGGAAATATATAAATAAAGGTGCATGGCACTGACCCAGCTTCATATGTGAGTACAGAAAATTATTAAATGCAATTCAATTAATAACATAAAGTCTGAGGGGGCGTGGCCGGCGATCGACCTAGATGGCCGCTGAGTAACAGAGCTCCCTCTATGACCCGCCACAATAAGCGTCTGCCAGCCTTCCAGAGCCACAGAAAAGCGACCCATTTACTCCCGGGCACAAAGGGAACCATGACCATGAAGAGGAAGGAGCATAGAATGCCCAGCAAACTGACGGCTTTCGGTACAACCAATCGTTCCAGATGCTATCACTTAGTTTCCCACAACAGGTCAGCCAGTTATGGACTCTACCTTAAAAGATATGTTAATGTCACTCAGAAGCTCTATACAAAGCGACATGCTGTCTATGATACAAAAATTTAGCCACTGCATGGATGTCATTGACAATAAGGTCTCTCAAATGGAGTCCAACATGGGGGCCATAACAAACACTATTAATGATATCATTGATACCCAATCTGATCAAACTGACGAGATCACCTGGATGAGAGACAAAATCGCTGATATCGAAGATAGATCAAGATGTAATAACGTTAAAATTCGGGGTGTCCCTGAAACAGTGCAACCATCTGACCTGAACGCCTATGCCCGAGGGCTGGTCAAACTAATTCTACCTGATATTAAAAACATCTAATTGGTCATAGACCGCATCCACAGGCTGCCAAAACCTAAATTCCTCCCTGACTCGGTACCCAGGGATGTGATTCTAAGGATCCATTTCTTCCACGTCAAGGAACAGTTTATGCAAAAAACGCGATCCCTGGGAAATCTACCGGACCCATATAATCGCCTTCAAATCTTTGCTGACCTGTCTCAACACACCCTTAGTAGGCGCAGACAGCTAAATAACATCACAAAGTCTTTACGTAACAACAGCATTCAATACCAATGGATTGCACCATCCAAAATATCCATTACCTATAAAGACATCTGAACAAGGCGGTCTGTATGTGCTCCGAGAGTGGGGCATAATCCCGGAGCACGCAGGCAACATTCTGATGGAGCACAGCGGCGATAGTTCAGGTAGGCCGAACTCCCTCCGTCAAAAAAGCAACAATCGACGCTGAAAATATCTCCTACCTAACGGGACTAAGATCCCTCCTAATCGAGGACCATGAGAAAGCACAGAAGAAATTCAAAATGAATTTCTATATTCATGGCAACAAGCCAGGAAAACTACTAGCATCACAAATTAGAGGCCACCAACTTAAAACCCACATTCCATAACTGACTCACCCCCTAACGAAACACAAAATGACTGACCCTCAAGAAATAGCGAATGCATTTAGCGCATTCTATTACAACTTGTACAACTGAAAAAATGACCAAAGGACTCCTCAACCATCAGAAAGCACCATTAAAACATTCCTAGACTCTGTTAACCGCCCACGCTTGTCCAACGACCAACTAATCAGCCTAAACGCACCTTTCACCATCTCCGAAATAGAACAAGCTATTGATTCTCTTCCAAATAATAAAGCGCCCGGCCCAGATGGGTTCGTAGGGGAATACTACAAACAATACAAACATCTTGTGGCTGGGCACTTAACCCAGATGTTGAATTCTGCTGCCTCCTCAGCCTCACTTCCAGATGAAATGTTGAAAGCAACAATAATCACTTTGCCGAAGCCGGGGAAGGATCCTAACATTCTGCAAAACTTGCGCCCAATATCCCTTCTCAATCACGATACAAAACTATTCGCAAAAATTATAGCCACTAGACTACTCAACTTACTACCCGTCTTGATACACCCGGATCAATCGGGCTTCACCAAAGGCCACCAGTCAGACACGCAGAATGATCAATATCATACACCAAGCAGAAATAACGAGAATGCCTTCTCTGCTTCTATCATTAGATGCAGAGAAGGCATTTGACAGAGTACACTGGGGATATCTAAAAGCGACTTTACAAAAATTTGGTTTCCAAGGTCACATCCTATCAGCAATTCTTGCATTATACTCTAACCCCTCAGTCCAAGTCCTCTGCTCATCTATGCTATCCACCCCCTTCAAAATTTCAAATGGAACGAGACAAGGCTGTCCCTTATCTCCACTCATTTTCAATTTGGTAATTGAACCACTAGCTGAAAAAATAAGAACATGTAAATACAAAGGAGTATCTCCACAAACTGGGGTGTGTATTGCCATCATCCCTTATATTGGTCACTACATATACCCCTTATTTGTTAGGATTTTAAAGGCAATTCAAACTCATAATCATTTAGAAAATTACAAAATTTATTTATAAAAAGATTGATTATTATTGCGATAGATTTTGTACATAAAAACAAACAATTAGATTTCCCTATTACAAAGACAGAGACCAATTGATTTCTTTGTTATCTGGAGATACCCTGTTCCACTGTATGGTCATCGAATTGTCTCAGGGCCATCTTGGCTGGGTGATATCACCTCCTATATATACATGTATATGACTGGTCTTTGTAACAAAGAAATCAATTGGTCTCTGTCTTTGTAATAGGGAAATCGAATTGTTTGTTTCTATGTACAAAATCTATCGCAATAATAAGCAATCTTTTTATAAATACATTTTGCAATTTTCTAAATGATTATGAGTTTGAATTGCCTTTAAAATCCTAACAAATAAGGGGTATATGTAGTGAAAAAATAAGAACAAACCCAAACATATCTGGAGTCCCATTGGGTCACCAAGACCACTGAATAAATCTCTTTGCGGACGATGTAATCCTCCATCTTACCCAACCTGATACTTCCCTGGCTTCGGTAGTGAAAATACTAGACTTTTTTAGCAATGTATCTTACTATAAGGTCAACGCTACCAAATCAGTTATTCTGCCCATGGGGATCTCCAAAGATCAACAAGAAACTCTAGAAAAACAATTCCCATACACCTGGGCGGTGAGATCCATTCCATATTTAGGAATTAATCTAACAAATAACACATCCTCCCTCTTCCAAGACAATTATGTACCACTCCTCCATAGACTCCCGGCAGACCCCAACAACATCCTCAAACCGTATATCTCATGGTTTGGCAGACTTTCGGCATTTAAAATGCTGGTGCTCCCCCAAATATTATACATTTTTAGATCTCTACCCATACCAGTCCCAACTTCCTTCTTTACCAAAATACAGGCGATTATAAGTAAATATATCTGGCAAAAATCCAGAGCTAGAAGCTCAACAACAAACCTATCTAAAAGTAGAACACCAGGCGGTGCAGGATTCCCCATCATAAAAGACTACTACCATGCAGTCATTATGGCCCAAATCCAATCCTGGTTCATAACCGCAACGACCAGCCCTTGGCGGGATATGGAAGCCCTCCAAATCCCAGGCAAGGATCTAGTGGCATGGCTATTTAGCAAACCACACCTCAGAACTGACAAATCACGACACTCCCCCCCCATATGTGCATCGGTTGAAACCTTCAATCTATGCAATAAAAAAATTGCCAAAGGTGATTATCCTATAGCACTGCCCGTACCCTTCACAGTGATATCTCTCCTAATTCCAGACTTTCCGGTGCAGGCCTGGAAACTAAAAGGTATTACCCACATCTCAGACCTTTATGTGGAAGACTCACTTAAACCCTTCACAACACTCACCCGATCATACGACTTACCCAAAAAAGAATACTTTAATTTTATCCGGCTGTCATACTGCCTGATAAGAAACCCCCACCTTCGCTTAGTATTTCATAAGGATATAACAAAATACCTGACCAACCCAACTGGTAGTAAGAGAGGAATATCACTATTCTATGGCCTCTTGGGAAGTAAAAACTTCTACTCGAAGCTTAAACCCTTCCTGAGGTGGGAAAAGAGTTAGGCAAGACATTTACCCCTCTACAATGGACATCGGCCATTAAAACCACCTATGGGGCATCTAGGGCCGCAAACCTCTGGGAACTCAACCTGAAATTGAACCTCAGATGGTACATAACTCCGACACAAATTTCCAAATACTCTCCCAGTGCTGACCCAGCATGCTGGAGAAAATGTGGAAGTGAAGGTAATCTTCTACACATTATGTGGAAATGTAGTAAGCTCACTAAGTTTTGGGAAGAAGTATTCAGGCTCATACAAGAAGTCACCAATACTCCAATAACTCCTACTCCAGAACTTGCACTACTGCACATTGGCATGGACATAATCCCTCATGAGGACAGACTAGTCACAACCCATATCCTTATGGCAGCCAAACTAGCATTAACAAGAGGATGGAAAACAACAGAACCACCCTCCCTTACAGAAATTACTACCACAATTAGCCTACATAGTTCATATGAACGAATGTATGCACTATCCATATACAACCTATCTAAATACAACAAAAAATGGTCATCATGGCTAGAAATGGAAAAGGCTATAATCTGAATTAGACATACCACTTACATACCCATGAGCTTCCTGTGGGCAACCCCTCACTCCTCTTCCTTCAATCACCCTAAGAGCGTATGAGAGAGGTGGGTCTGGGCGTGTGGGTTCTCCACCTAGACACAGTATGTTACCACTGGGGCATCTGGGGGGAGAGAGGTCCCATACCCCCACCTTCAATTAAATTAACACAAGTTATAGACTCCCGCATAAATGTGTTCACTGTTCAATTATACTGCTTTTGTCAAATGAATATGTACGGCATATTTTCTAAACTGTCAATAGAGTGACAGAATTGCCAATTCTGTACTTATTTCTATGTTATTCTGTAAAATTCAATAAAAAAAATTTGGAAAAATAACATAAAGTCCATAAATCAATAAAAAGTTCATAAATCAATGAAAATCCCTGCAATGTGACCCAACACCATGTGAAATAATCTTCTAATCCAATTTATGACAGTATTCCACCAATGGAGACCAAACGGGAGAGATTTGTTCACTTTGGTTTTCTCACTGTTTTCTTTCCATTCTATCCTTCATTGCTTGTGAATTGTGTGTGACTCACAAAACCTCACTCTTCATGATCAACTTCGTAGGTGTTCTGATAACTCTTCTCCCCCTCTTTGTTGAAAGGAAGCTGAAGACAGGAAGTTCCACATATCATCTGGTACCTGGTATGTGGAACTTCCTGTCTTCAGCTTCCTTTCAACAAAGAGAGGGAGAAGAGTTATCAGAACACCTAGTTGATCATGAGGTTTTGTGAGTGAACAAATCTCTCCCCTGTTTGGTCTCCATTGTCAGTGAGTCATTTCCATCTATTTAGTTGGCTCAGATGGATATCAAGGGGGTAAAGACGCACACTTGCATTAGGAAACATTGGTTTTCCATAAGCGATCTTTGACCATCCTGTAAAAAGGGGGTCAAAACATCTGGTGAGTTGCCACCTTTATTCCAAGCTGCACATTGGTGGAATACTGCCACAAATTGGATTAGAAGATTATTTCACACGGTGTTGGGTCACATCACATGGATTTTCATTGATTTATGAACTTGTTATTGATTTATGGACTTTATGTTATTGATTGAATTGCGTTTAATAATTTTCTGTACTCACATATGAAGCTGGGTCAGCGCCATACACCATTATTTATATATTTAAATTAAAAATGTGGCTGATGTGAGTCTGAATCAGTTCATAATGTTTTTATTCTCAGTGCCCGATGTGTTTCAGGAATTTATAATTAAGTCCATTCTTCAGGGGCAATACAGTAGAGAAGGTTCTGTATAAATGATACTCTATAATAGAGCATAAGAATGTTCAGAGACGAGTGCGCATGCGCGGGAGCTCCGATATGGCTACCTAGATCGGAGCTCCGCACCTTCACCCACCCAGAGGGCCAGCAGCGCGATCGGACGGCGATCTGGACGAGCCCCCCCGAGCGATCCTGTGCCCCCATACACCCAGCGGGCCGGGGGATTACCCGCAACACCGCAAAGTGGACCACTGGTTCAGTTTTTCTACAGAGCAGCGGGCGCGGGGAGTCCCAAGATGACCGCGGCGGCGGCCTTTAAAGTGCTATAAGCTGTCCCGGCTCTCCGAAGGCCTTCAGAGGTGGACAGCGGGTCGGAATGGACCCCTCTGACAATCCGGAAGCTCGGGCGACCAGTAAGAGCCCCTATTACACAAACTATACCCTCTTTAAGTAACAAGACTGTTGATCGGGTGTACCAAGATGGCCGCCACTCGGGCCTTCGGCCTAAATCTCATCAGGCAATAGACAGAGGATTCCTCTAATATGCCCTAGGGGGTCTAGGGTCCTCACCAGTCCCCTCTGTAACACCCTCAAGCTTGAAGCTCATATATTGAGTGATTTTACAGTTTTTCCAAGCTATATATTAAACTCTCCTAACCTCTCAAACCCAGATCCGTGGCCACTTCCGCAACGACTCTGACCTGACTACCTCACCTAATTAAGGGCCCTTACCACTGAAGGGTGTCCTTTATCCCAGACAAGGCACTATACTTCCCTATGGCCGGACCAACGGTCAAAAAGGACCTCAGCCAGCTGTTTGCCGCTGTGACATCACAGGGATCCTCTGGAGCAGTCAAGGCCCCAGCCATGACAGTGGCAGGTCAAGAAACCCAAGGCAAGAATGGCCCCCACTTAGAGAACCCAGGAATTTCGGGGCGTCTGGATACGAGACCAGTGCTTTCCCCGGCTCTCTTGAACTACACACTGGTGATGAAGGGAGGTCAACCTCAACCTCAAGTCCTCTCCCCCTCCTCCACTGAGTCACTGCTGGGCCGATTCCACGGGGAACTCTCTTTCCCCCAGCTGGACCCAAATAGTCCAGTTCCAGCTTCTCCGAACCTCCCAAAAAATGACCTGCCCTTACAAGTGAAAGACCTCTACCATAAATTCTCAGCTCTTCTAGAAAGGGGTCTGGCAAACACGATTGCCACCATAACGGGAGAGATTAGGTCGGATTTTCAAATGTTCGGTAACCGGATTGAAGCTATTGAGAACAAGCTAGAATCAACTGCAGCTATCTCCAATCAGAATTCGGACCTTATATACTCCTTACAAGACCAACTGGACACGGCCCTGTCGAGAATTGACGACCTAGAAAACAGATCTAGAAGATACAACTTTCGGGTGAGAGGTCTCCCGGAAGAGGTCAAAGATATCCCCAACGCAATACATAATCTGATTTCCAACTTACTTCCAGATACCCCTAAGCACCGCTTAGAGCTGGACAGGGCCCACAGAGCTCTGGGCCCTTTACGGAAAGACGGTATTCCGAGAGATATAATTGTAAAGCCCCACTTCTATGCTATAAAAGAAGGAGTCATGAAACAATCCAGAAACTCCGATAAAATCCTGTGCAAAGGGCACCAGGTCCAAATCTTTGCTGATCTTGCCCCATCTACCATCCAAAAACGGAGAGCTCTTAAACCTCTCCTATCAGTGCTGACGGAGAAAGATATCAAATACAAATGGGCCTTCCCATTCGCATTCAAATTTTCTTTGAAAGGGAGGGAATATGCCTGCTCCTCTCTCCAAGAGGGAGAGAAACTCTTTCTTCATCTCCATCTGATCTCTCAAGAATCGGATATGGATATCACTAACAACTCCAGCTCCTCCAAGAAACAATCTCCAACCAGTCCCCGTACCCCCCTATGGAAAAAAACCAAGCCTAAAAGAGCTAAAGACGACGGGCACCCTTGATTTATCTCTTCCGATGATCACCTTGAGGCTTCTTCTTTTTGGCCATTTTATGGCTCTGTTGAACGACTTCCATTGTGATCCTTTCTTGCTCCCCGTGACCTTGATCTTCTTCATTGTCCAACTGTTCCCCCTCAGCTATTGGTTATCCCCATGTCCCAGAAATCAATCTTCACACTGTTCCTTTGTTTTGTTAGTGCAAGCAACTCTGAAAGAACTTACGACCAGATGCACCTTTTTGAACAAAACTTACCCTAAGAGTTGTCTCATTCACATTTGTCCGACTTGATAGTCTAGGAGATAACGATTTTTAAATCCTCTGAGGGTACAGAGCAAGACTTGAAGACTTGGTGCAGACTCTTCTCCACATGTTGTTCTCCCTTTTAATTGGAGGGAGAGGGATGGGGAGATGAGGGTGGTGGGGAAAATTTCCTCTGTTATCACAATCAAGTTTTGACCGTTACAACCTTTTATATATTTTTCTGGGCTCCTGGGCGGGTGAAGGCCCACTTGCGCCTCCGCTCCTCCCCTTCTGACCTCTCCAGGCAGAGCGGGGATGGGCTGTCTGGCCAATACAGCCAGACCCTTAGTTTACTCTCAAGGGGTACCCAAGGGGCTCTCTGTATTCTCCCCCCATGGTTACATAACCCTTAGTAGGAGAAACTGGCCCTTTTTAGGGCCCTTTACTAAGCAATTGTGGTATATTATCTGCATTTGTCTCCCTATACTTAGCTTTGGCTTCTTCTCCTCCCTCCTTTGTTACTCTCTTTTCTTTTTCAGAGTGGCTGCTGCTCCAAATACTGGCTCCAAATTCATTCGATTCTACTGGCTTCCTGCATACTTCTTGGTTTGGGTGAGTGACTTCATTAACACGAGCTATAGATACCCCTGTAACGATGGCTGATCACCCAAGAGGCCCTCTAAGGGTAGCCACCCATAATGTACAGGGACTAAACTCCCATATTAAACGTAGAAAATTAGGAGACCACTACAAATCATTGAAACTGGACATAATAATGCTGCAGGAAACTCACTTTCCTGCTAGTTACAAACCGAACTTTATACATTCCCACTTCCCTAAATTCTTTCTAGCTAGTGCTGAGACCAAAACCAAAGGTGTGGCTATTTGGTTCTCCAAAAATTGTAACTTCACATGTCTATCAGAAGTAAAGGATCCGGAGGGCAGATATATCCTGGTAAAAGGCACCATAGATGAACCAATCATCTCTCTTATATCGTACTACGCTCCAAACAAGGGTCAATTTAATTTTTTTCGGAAGATGCTGGAGGCCCTCTCTCCCTTTTTAGAGGGCTCTATCATTTTTGGAGGAGATTCAAATTCGGCATTTGATCAATCTTTGGACAAATCTAGGCCCCTAGGTAGCCAACTAATGCACCCTTCTAAAGAAAGCCTTAGGATAGCCAAACTTTTGCACACACACAACCTAGTGGATGTCTGGAGGGATAAACATCCGACCAAGAGAGATTATACCCATTTCTCTAGCCCCCACAACGCATACTCAAGGATAGACCACTTATTAACCCCCAGCTACACTCTCTATTCAATCTTAGATTCCAGTATACTTGACACAGTTCTTTCAGATCAAAATTTTTCCCTAGACCGCATTGGAGACTCAATGAGTCCCTTTTATCGGACCCAGTAATAAATGTTGAAATTGATAAAAATCTCCAAGAATTCTTCTCCATTAATGAAACAAACGAAATTTCAGCGGAATCAATCTGGGCCGCCCATAAATCCTTTATCAGGGGCAAACGAATCCAGTTAGCATCCCGGCTCAAAAGGGAAAGAGGTATGGTATTGCAAAGACTTGAGGATTCCTTTGTAGCACTCAAAGCAGAGCATAAGGCAAACCCATCTCCTCTTCTCTTAGACAAACTAGAGAAGGCCAAGCTAGAGCTAAACCTCGCACTTACTACCAGAGCAGAGAAGGCCATCCGATGGTCCAAAAATAAATTCTATACACAAGATAGCAAATTGAGCTCACTCCTGGCGAAGAAACTCTCCCCCAGGACAAGACATCTCCTGATGCCTAAAGTTAGGGTGGACGGGAATCCCCCCACCTCCAACCCTAACAAAGTTTTAGGAGCCTTCCAAAAATATTACGAGGAACTATACAGCCCGGGGACTAACGAAAACACAGGAAAAATAAACAAGTTTCTTGAGCATGTTCCCTTACCTCTCCTTTCAGATCAACATATAAAATTAATGGATAAAGCAATCTCGGAGGAGGAGGTGGCGGAGGCCATCAAGAACCTTAAACAAGGCTCGGCTCCCGGGCCAGATGGTTTCTCAGCACCCTATTACAAAACATTCTTCAAAACTCTAGCTCCCCGCATGGTTCGATTTTTTAATACTAAAATGAAAGGAGACCCTATCGAGAAACACCTAAATACGGCATACGTCATGGTAATCCCTAAACCAGATAAAAACCCTGAAGACGTAGATAATTATCGCCCCATCTCCCTAATAAATAACGATCTAAAAGATAAGATAATGGCTAATAGACTGACTTCTTTTATCAATCAATATATTGACAGAGATCAGGTAGGTTTTATACCAGGACGTCAAGGCCCAGACCAAATCAGAAATCAGAAGGGCTATTAATATAGTCTCCATTCTGCAATCCAACTGGACTAATGGCCCGGCCCAAAAAGGATGCTCCTTTCGCTGGACTTACGCAAAGCGTTTGACTCAGTCTCGTGGTCCTATCTTTTCTCCTTGCTGAAACATTGGGGTTTTGGTGAGAGATTCCTGAATCTGATTGGGTCCCTATATTCCCTCCCACAAGCTATGATCAAGATGCAGGGTTTCTACTCTAACTCGTTCCCGATTAAGACGGGCACAAGACAGGGATGTCCTCTCTCCCCTTTACTCTTCGCAATTGCAATAGAGACTCTAGCTACAGCTATTAGACACAATCAAGATATTAAAGGAGTCTCATGCGGTAAACAGGAACATAAATGCGGGTTATTTGCGGACGATCTGTTAGTCTTCATAACGTCCCCACTGTCTTCACTGCCCCCCCTCTGTAAGCTTCTTGATACCTTCTCTGAAATCTCAGGCCTTCGGGTTAACTACTCCAAATCTCAAGCACTGAACATTTCTCTGCCTCTGGAGGCTATCTCCAAACTTAAATCAGACTTTAAATTTAAGTGGAGTGACTCTTCAATCTCTTACCTAGGGATTAATCTCACCTCCAAATATGAAACTCTTTACAGTGCCAATTATCCTCCCCTTTACCGCAAACTCGAAGCAGATCTTAAAATTTGGTCCAGGCTTAATATCTCTTGGTTGGGAAGAATTAATTCAGTCAAAATGACATTACTCCCTCGGCTTTTGTATCTCTTCCGCTCACTGCCTGTCCCAATACGAAGAGACCACATCACCTCTTTCCAGAGCAAGATCCTCAAATTCATTTGGGGCAACGCAGGTTATAGGATTCCCCAGTGAACCCTATTTCTCCATAGACGCAAGGGGGGTGTAGGTCTCCCTCACCTAGAGAAATACTTCCTAGCGGCTAGATTGGCTCAACTATCCTCCATTTACTCCAAACAGGAGAAACAAGACTGGGTTCGGATTGAAAGAGAAGCTACCCCGCGCCATACCCTGGATTTCCTACTATGGTGCTCTCCCAAAGAAAGACCCCCTATTTTAGCTCCCTCTTTGTCAAATGAACTAGCCCTGTGGGACAAAATTAAACATAACTCCTCCCTGGTCTCCTCTGCCAGACCTTTAGCTCACCTTTTCAATAACCCCGAGTTCCCCCCTGGTTTAAACATCAAAGCCTTTCAGTGGTGGCTCAACAAAGGTCTGTTCCGTATAGGACACTTCTTTACAAATACTGGATCCTTTAGGTCCCATACCGCGCCCCATCGAAGAGAAAGTTAGGCTTGG
>BLSH010097730.1:54451-70090 GCA_018402905.1 Glandirana rugosa | reverse complement strand
ATCTCAGAGAAAAAGACACATATTGTATTTTTCGGAGGTGTAGGGGTATCCTATGATATTAAGAAGGTTGCCCATGGTGGATATATAAGGAGTAGAAGTGCGGGAATAATAATTGTGGGTTATGTGTGGTAGGTATCTCTCTGTCGACAGGTAAGGTTATTGTGTGGTGTTAGGGGGGTGTCAGTTAAGGCATGTGAGGGAGGAGAAATTTGGTAATTACTTGTGGGGTCTAGATTGGGCTGTGTCCTAAGGTATGGTATGGACCAGAGATTGACTGTGGGGGGATTGTGGTGTGTTATTGGAATGGACAGCTGTCTCTCTATGGATGGTGTGTATTGGGTGTTAATAATAAGGGCGTGAAGATGAGGAATATATAGGTGGTACCCGTTGGAAGAATTATAGTATCCTATGGGGATGTGGAGGCTTTTTATGTTATACACAGAAAAAGAGACTCTAATTGATGTAGTGCATTATAGCCTGGAAGAGGGCAATCTGTTATAGGTTTGAAAGGTTAGAGAAGGTCTTTGGTGTAGGTAAGTAACGCAGTAGGCTGTAATGGAGGTGTAACATATTATACATTGTTTATGCCTCTTTGTTGCTAAGTCGTCTGTAGGGGGAGCGAGGGATCCCTGAACTAAACCTCCCAATGTGAAGCGAGGGACCCACAATGACACTCCCCCCCCAGAGATGTCTAAGAAAACAGGGTAAGCCCCAAGATGAATGAGGTAACCTGAGTCAAGAACAATAAGAAATAAAGACTCAAACTGAACAGAACCATAACGTAACTTACATTTGAAGCTTCTAAAGGGCTTGGATGGTCGCTCTTGATAGGGCTTTGTGAATGGAGCCCTGAAGCTTGGGATCTAAAATAACAGTGGTTAGAGAGAGCACAGAAAAAATGCAGAAAGTACCTTAATGGGTTAAAGAAGACACAATAATAACCATATATTCAGTCAGGTGTAAGACTCGGAGCCGTCTGGCTGGTTAAGGCTTACACTGGATGTACCATTTGTATGATAATAACAGTTTATGATTATTAAGAGGAGCCTTAGATTAATCTCAATTAACTGTGGTATTATAGAGAACCTGTGTTAATGAAGAAAGATTGGTCAGAAAAGCCTTAGATTCGGATCGGAGCTGGTGCTTTCTGCAGTTGGATCTTGGTTAGATGCTCTTGTCTTAAGAGGACCCAAGCATTAGGTGAGCGCCTTAAAAGGCATTTAGATAGATTAAAGAAGGGTGAAATCATGAAATCAGATTGTCTTGCATCAATCAGGAGGAAAAGATTGAACTCACCAGTGGGCTCATCAAGTACTATTGTCAGGAAAATAAGAGTACATTAATCACTATACCAAGTTTATGAGTAGAAAGCTTTCTGGCCAGTCTTGTGGAATGGAACAGGATCAATGGGAAATGAGGTTGAGTGACTTAAGCGTCCATTCGGTCTCTTCTACGTGGAGGGGATGAACCAGGGCTTCTTAGTGCTTCCTCTCTGCGGTTCTGGTGCAAAGGAGGTGTGTCAGAATTTCTTCAGCGTCTGTCTCTGTGTCTTTGAGCTCTAGGTGTGGAGTTGTTAGAAACTTCAGTCCATGTTTCGGAAATGGAGAATGTGCTGTACCATTCAGGTACTTCCGTGTAAGGAATGTTGAGCGTTTCACAAAAAGCATGTAGATCATCAGGGGTTCTTAGGTGAGCCGAATGGCCTCTCCAGGTTGCCGACAGATAGAAGGGGAACTTCCATCTGTATGGAATACCTCTTGATCTGAGTTGCTCCAGCAGGGGACGCAAGGCTCTTCTGTGGTTTAGGGTTATGGTGGAGAGGTCTTGGAACAGTTTGATCTCAGTACCATTAAAGAGCACTCTGTTGCGATCTTGGGCTTTTCTAAGGATTGCTTCCTTTTGTGGGAAATTTACTAAGCAGCAAATGATGTCTCTAGGAGGGTCAGATTCCCTTCCCCTGGGTCTTAATGCTCTGTGGATTCTCTCTATTTCAATTGGGGAATCTGCGGGTCTTTCTAGCAGGTCGTTGAAAATCCCCACCACAGTCTGTTCGATCTGGTGTTGTTCAATAGTTTCAGGGAGTCCCCTGATGCGTATGTTGTGACGTCTTCCTCGGTTATCGAGGTCTTCCAGATGTCTGTGCATGTCGATTATGTGTGAGAGGTTCAAATCTGTGGATCTTTGGTCTTGTCTTATGGCGTCAGCATGGCGGGTTGTTGTTTGTTCCACTGCTCCCATCCTCATGGAGACTGCGTGCAAATCCGCCCTAAGGTCGGATATGGCGGCTGTCAGGGTGGCTTTTATGTCTGCCGCCACTGCTTGTAGGTCATTTAAACAGAGCGGGTTAGGTGTAGTCGGATAAGTAGGCTTCTGTTGTGTACTCGCCTGGGTCTGGGAACCAGTCGGAGATTCTAATTTCATCTCTGTGGATGATCGGTTTTCCCCTCCCGCAAGCCTGAACATTGCTGGGATGTTGCCAGGTGGTTGCGGTGTCTGTTCTTTGAGATTGCGGGAGGCTGTGGTAGAGTGGTCGTTTTTCCCCATGGCTGAGGGAGGTTTAGGGGTGGAAAGGATTCCTGTGTTTGCTAATGAGGCTCCACAATGCAGGAGTACTTCAGGCAGCCATCAGCGTGCAGGGATCGTCAGGACACCCCTTGGTAGATGATTTTGAGGAATTTGAAGGGTGGATAGGGGCCTGGGGAGTTGATCTGTATACTGCGGCCTAGTCACTGGTGAGGCTTCGGACTAAATTTGCGGATGGAACTGTACTATGCACGGGCCTGTGACTAATAGCTTTCCTGCTTGTCTGTGGGGGTGATGAGGGTCCTCCAGGTATGTGCCTCAGGGTCCGGAGAGGAGTGTGAGGGCTGGATGGGTGCTGGGAGGCCGCCGAGGCTTCCGCAGCCTAGTCGCGGCAAAAGCCGCGGCCTAAATTTTGGGGCGCCGCGGAGGTCCGCAACGGACACTCAAAATTTTTATAGCAGTCTGTGTGGGGGGATGATGGAAGCCCCCCTGGGTATATGGGGATGCTCACCGAGGCTTGCTGCGGGGGAAAGGTTAAGGATAAGCTCCGTTGCTCTGGAGCTCTCTCTCGATGCGGCCGCCGTCCTCGGAGTCCAGACCACGCCCCCCTTCATATGATGTTGACGTATTAACAGTAAACATTTTTCTGTGCATGATTTACTAAAATCTAATATCAAACTACATTAAAGCGGTTCTAAAGGTATTTTTTTTAAGAATTTATTATTAATCATAATTAATCTATCATTTATTTATCATTAATCATAAGAATAAAAAAGAAAGGGAGCTGCTAAAAAAAAACAATTAAAAGAGAAGCAAGCAAGACTGTAAGGTCTCTTGCACATAGGAAAGTATCATATAAAGTGCATACCAAAGATAGAATATATATATGTGTGTGTTTGTTGGCAGCTTTAGTTTTTCTTTTGGCTTTTGAAGCAGAAGTCCTTTTGAGAGGTGCACCTGTCCAGGGTGTGCCTGTGGGAGCCATATTGAAGCTCTTCTCACACACCTGGGTGGAAAATATTCAGGATCAGTGAGCCGTAATGTCTATCTCTGTGGGGCATCGGTGGAAGTTCAAGGGGCATCCACCTTCTGATCACTTTTAGCTAACTAGAATACTGGATTCAACAGAAAAGTGAAAAAAATTATCCAGTGTGTGGCAATTTAAATTAAAAAATGAGCAATAGTGGAGGTCCTGAGTGCCCAGAGAAGAGGGTTCTATTAACCTCTATTCTATTAAGAAAAAAAACTGTCAATTTGCGCTCAGTGCTAGATTAGGAAAAACTCAACAATAACATAAAGCTGGAGTTGTTCAAGATGGAGAGTATCCAATGATTCAATTCTATTATTGATGAATCTGGGAGACTGGGGACTCTTCATAGATTTATCAGATGCCTACCTACACATCCCAGCCCATCCTGCATATCCAAAGTATATCTGCTTCTCAGGAACATCAGTTCCACTACCAATTTCAGAGCCTTCCTGTCAGAGAACAGCCCGCAGAAGAACTGGGACATCTGCTAATGCCCAGCAGAATCGTAGATTGGCACATAGAAGTTTGCCTTTGGCACATAGAAATTTGCTAATAGGCATGTGCACACGGGCACAAATATCTGTGAATATTCATGTGCCATGCGCATGCAGTGCATGACAGATTCTGGTGCCCAGTGGCCTATTTAAAGCCAGCAGCATCAGCTACTAGTTGCTGGATGATCTTCAGCCCCCCATATGTTCTTGTGTTTCTGTTCTTGCTATTATTGGATTTCCTGTGACAGACCAAGTCCTTTGACCTGTCTTGTCCCAGCTTTGAACCTCGGCTTGTTCCATTGACCGTCTGCTGTACCTGTGTATGACCTCTGGCTTGCTCTTCTGGACTCCTCTGCTGCCTGATTATCAGTGTATGACCCTGGCTTACTCCTGACCTTGCTTGTTTCCTTACCCCTGGCTGATACTCTGTGTATGATTAATGGCCTGGCTCCCAGCCCTGCTCCTGGCTCTCCCTTCAGCCAGGTCTCATCTGGTACATCTGAGGGACCCTTGTGCAGCAGTGCACCCTGCTCATCCAGCCACCATCCAGCAGACATCTCATCACTTAGCTTTTTGCAGCTGGCAGCTCCTGCTTCTTTGGGCATAGCACTCCCTGTCACCACCTTCAGGGGTGCCTGCACTCAGCCACAAGGGAATCCCTCTCAGCACCTCAGCCTCCAACCAGGTACATGACACTTCCCTTCTGTCTGTCCACCTCTCCCAGGAAATTCACAAAAGTCCTGTTACCTGTTATGGTGAGCTTAAGCAAAAGGGGATGAGAATAACACCAATAGTGGAGGTCCATAGCGCCCAGAGAAGAGGGTCCTATTAACCTCTTTTCTAATAAGTAAAAAAACAGGCAATTTGCACTCGGTGCTAGCTTTGGAAAAACTCAGCAAAAACATAAAGGTAGAGTTGCTTAAGATGGTAGGTTTCCAATCATTCAATTCTATTATTGATGAATCTGGGAGACTGGGGGCTCTTCATTTATTTATCAGATGCCTACCTACACATAGCAACTCATCCTGAATATCCAAACTATCTCTGCTTTTCAGGAACATCAGTTCCACTACCAATTTCAGAGCCTTCCCTTCAGTATGTCCACCTCTCCCAGGAAATTCACAAAAGTCCTGTTCCCTGTTATGGTGAGCTTAAGGAAAAGGGGGGGGGGGGAGTGAGAATACACTAACAGTGGAGGTCATGAGCTCCTAGAGAAGAGGGTTCTTTTAACCTCTATTGTAATAAAGAAAAAAAAAACAGGCAATTTGCACTCAGTGCTAGATTTGGAAAAAATCAACAAGAACATAGAGCTGGAGTTGTTCGAGATGGAGGGTATCCAATCATACAATTCTATTATTGATGAATCTGGGAGATTGGGGGCTCTTCATAGATTTATCAGATGCCTACCTACAAGCCCCAACCCATCCTTCATGCACAAAGTATCTCTGCTTCTCAGGAATATCAGTTCCACTACCAATTTCAGAGCCTTCCTTTCACTCTGTCCACCTCTCCTAGGGACTCACAAAAGTCCTGTTGCCTGTCATGGTGAGCTTAAGGAAAAGGGGGATAAGAATACACCACTAGGTGGGTGTCATCATTCTCCTAGCCAGAAATCAGGAATCGCTTATCCAGCATTGAGACACTCAGCTATGCACTTTTCAAAGTTTCTTGTGGCTAACCAATTGAAAGAATATCTTCTTTTTACCAACCCAAACAATAGTATTCTTGGGGGGCACTTTGTACAAAAAAGACAAAATTCAGTAGAGCTTCCACAAGAGAAGATCTGTCCTCTGATGAAGAAAGTCAAATGTGCTTTGGGAGTGAAGTCTCTTCTAGCAATACATTACCTCAGTATCCTATGGTCATTATTATCGACCATTCTGATGATTCAGTGGGTGCAGTGGCACACCAGGGTGTTCCAGATTTCCTTTCTTAAACAGTGGGATGGGGCCTTTCTGTGTCAACCGATACACATTCCCACTGAAAGCTTACCTCTGATGGACTCATTGGCAAAATCTGGGGAGATACCAACCAATTTTGGTTTCTGAATGGAACATTATTCTTTCAAGCTCCAGCCAGAAAGGTTGGGGGGTGCATTTCAAAAAGAAGGCTTCCCAAGGTTGCTAGACATTCAGCTCATGAGGCATGGGATTGCATGTGCTTAAACTGAGTGCAGCATTCAAGGCTCTCCTAGCATTCCCTGCTTCAAAAGGAGGACCAAGAGTGGAACTGTGCCTAGACAACAAAGTGGCAGTTGCATACATACAGAGGTAGGGGGGACAAGGAGTCAATCCTGATGTCGAAAGTGCGACAGATAATTGAATGGGCTCAGTTTCATCTAGAAGACCCGAGAGCAGTCAACATGCCAGCAACCAAAAACCAGTTAGCCGACTCACTAAGCCACTCCTTCTTATTAAACAACAAGTGGTCCCTCAGCCCTCGAGTGTTCAATCGTTTAACTATGAAGTGGGGCAGGAAAATTTTAATGGCAGCACCCTGGAATGTGAAATGTGGCAGATTTTTAGTGAGAGCAGCATACTCAATAGCAGAAGGGGTAGACTGCCAGTGCCAGGACAGGTACATCTATGTTCCAAGACTTCTGATATCCAGATTCTTAGCCAAATTCCAGTATTGATAATTGCAATTATACTGTATTAGTCCAGCAGGCCCTGATTTCCATCTCTCCTACAGTTGAGCATAGAGGCACCGCTGCCTCTGCCAGTGATGCCCGTTGTGATTTGCAAGGCCAGTTTTGCCTTCTAGCCCCTGAGAGGCTACTTTTGATGGTATATAAGATAACAGGTGGAGGTTACTAAGATGAGGTACTCAGTGGAAGTAGTGGCCACCTTGCTTCAAGCCAGAAAGGTCTCCATGAATACGACTTATACATAAGTTCAAGTTTCAGCCTTGTCCACACTTACAAGGGTTAAATTGGCCTAAAGGCTTGCATGCAATTCCTAAAGGCTTGAATGAAGTTATGACCTCCCAGGAAACCATTGTTCCCTAAGTGGGACTTGCCTCGGGCTGTATCAAAGCCTCCTTTCTATCTTACAGAAACAACTACACTCTGGAGCTAAGACCAAGCTTCTGGTTGCCATAACCTCTGCGATAAGCGTGTGAGAGCTGCAAGCTTTTGCACACAAGGCGCCTTACCTAATGTTCTACTCAGACAGAGTAGTCCTAAAATTCTTCAGATCTCTTTATCCCTAAGATGTCTTCCTCCTTCCACTTTAATCAGGAAGTCAATGTACAATTTACCAGATTTTGATTTATGCACATGATGTGATATGGGATATGAAGTAGCGGTGCATCATAATTTGAGTTAGCAATTTGACATATTTTCTTTAATGAAGCGAGAGAACCAAATCTCCTGGATGTTGACTTAACTTAACTCTGAAGGCTTACTTAGCAGCCACTTCTTCATTTAAGCAACCTGAAAATCTGTTCTTGGTCCTGCACGGCTAAAGGAAAGGACAGTTAGCATCAATGCATATGATCATCTCCTGGATTTTTAAGACACATAAAAGAGCTTTCTGGAAGTCTTAAGAGCACATTCAACCAGAGCAGTGGCAACTTCATTGGCAGCGTATTTCCGAGTGTCTCCTGAGACTATTTGAAAGGCAGTAACATGGTCCTCCCTGAACGCCTTCTATACACATTATAGGGTGAACCTGGCTCAACTAACGACAGTAGATTTCATAAGATCTGTTCTGCAGGTGCATACTTATGCTACTGATAATTAAAAATGTTTTTCGTTATTCCACCCTCCCATCTGGCGAGGGTTATTCCCAGTGCATGTTTCCATGCTTCCTGGTGCATCTTCATGGCAGCATACAGACTCCCACCCTTGTGGTGATAATTACATAGAATGCTGTAGGTAGTTAATGCCTCAAACTTATAGCTAACCAGTCCTATCAAGTTGAGGGAATAATAAACACAAAACCCTGCACTGGTTTCAATTAGTGGAACAGCTGCTACTCAAAACCCAGGACAAGGATTACAAAACAGATAATAAAAAATGGAGCGCATCCACTAAAAGCATAAAACAGACTCCAAAATGTTTGGAAATCTCATGTAGATAAGGGAAAAAAGTAGCCTAATTTTTTATTATCAATCAAGTTGAAGGGGCAGAACCACAATCCAATGTATACTGCCATAAAGATGCACCAGGAAAGGAAAATGATGGAAGGGTGAGAGTACAATTTTCCTTTTTGTTGCTCAGTCTTGGGCTTTGCAAACCCATCCTTGTTAGCTCAGTTGATACCACCTTTGTCCATTCCAAATTCTGTCAAATCCAAAATCAATTTCCCTTTATTTCCAGTTACAGTTTATTTTCAGTTCACATCCACATTCATTTATTTAGCCCACATCCACTATCTAGTATCCATTATTAGTTTTTACTGAGGTACAAAATACTAGTGGGAGTTTTTTTTTTTGTTTTCTGCCATGGTATTATTCCATTTCCAGTACACTCTTTCTCCAAAAAATAAATTATTTCCCAATCATTCTATGTTTTTCAAATTAGCAGCTGAGAAAGTGTATATCCCTTTGAAAGTTCAATTCAGGAAGCCTTAACTATGACTATTTCTTTTTTTTTCCAGTTTTGGAAGATTCGTTTCCAATTGCTGTACAATGTGGGATGGAATAGGGAGACCAGTTCCACCGAAAGCTTTTAAATGTTTGCTGTGTAGCAGAAGAAAAAAACTACGAGTGATTAAACTGTAGCAATATTGTCCATCTAAGTAATTTGCTTTAATGTGTTGTTTGATCCAGTGATTTTGTTCTATTTGGTCTAAGTGCTGTTGTCTTAGTCAATTCAAATATTGCTTTAGCAGAGGTACAAGCAGTAATTAATCCTGAAGTATAGTTATATGTATGCTCATACAACATCTAATTAAAACATACACAAATTAGATGTCATCTGAACACTCGTTTGTGCCATTCTTATAGGATAAATTGACACAATTCTGAATTTTTATATTCAAAGCTGAAATAAAGGAATATACAAAAGGCTACTCAAGATATCAAGTATACACTAGATGAAGCACCAGTTATTATGTTTTGAGGAAACAAGATTGTGATGAGTGCACGCTATAGCCCACTATGAATTAAAGCAGAAAAAGAAAAAAAATCTAAAAGATGTACAACAGTCCTTGATTTATATTTGGTTCAAGCAAGAAGGGATAAATATCTAAAATTAAATCAACAAAACTGAATAATGGTTTCTTCTCAAAGCACTTCAATATAGTTTCATTCTTTGGAAAACTTTAAGATACAGACACTGAATACTGAAATGTCATTAAATTTCATAAAATGTACAGAAAATGACCTGAATAATGAGTTGCAGTTGCAAACCTCATTTCTGTACATGTTTGCTGCTCAAGTGCTTGTTGGAAGGGATGGTGAATAGTTAGTTAAGCTATATGCTGAAAGATGAGACTGTGGGTTTTATTTACTAAAGAAATAGAGCGTTTTCAATTCTGTCTTTTTAATTTCCCTTGCACATGATTAGATATTTTAAGTGAACACATGTTCACCTTATTTACTCTTCTTCTCTTTGCAAAGTGAACTTTCTATGCAGAAGGCTTTCATGTATAATAGCAGTAGTAATACCGCTATTTTACATGATGTTCAGCTTGTCCACAAAACAGCTAAAGTTTTATCCAAACTTGTGTTTAGATCAAGCCAACATCATCAAATTCTATTTCTTTGAATAACATTCTTTTTTGCAGGTTTCTTTCTACTGGACAATCACATGCTTCCATCCATTTTAAGTTTCCTCCAAGGAAATATTCCATCTATTATATAGTTCACTCCAACTGTAAGGCTAAACCTGAAAAAAAATGGTAAGGCCAGCTGCTACAGAGCAAAGTGGAAGGATATTTTGGATCTGTTTTGGGAAATATGCACCTTCTCCAATCGCCTCGAAGCAAGCATATCTGAAAAGGGATGCCACAAGGCATGGGGGAGCATATTCTGTAACTAAGAAGTATTTTTCTTTGGTACTTCTCATGGTTGTAGATGCAGAATATATATTTTTTTCACTTCAATTTACTTTGGCTCCTTTGGAAGCAGTAGTGACTCCTCTACAGATATCTTTAATAATTTCACACTGGGCCAGAGACTGCGGAATAACCAATTAAATATTCCACAGGGCAGACCATGGCCTGGAACCATAGTTCGTTTTTGTGGGCAATAAGACAGCATTTGGGTTAAGCCAACATCTTATACAGCCTTATTAGCAAAGGGCACTAACCCATGTATGGTGAATATTTAAATATTGCCTTAGGCCAACGCTGAGGATGATTGAGTGTATGTTTGGGATTCTGGTGAGAAAATGGTGCCTACTCCATTTAGCCATGCACATGGCTCTACAGAATGTAATAAAAGTGATCAAATCCACCTGTATTCTCCACAACTATGTGAGAGAAAGGGACAGGTATAATTTTGAGGAAACTTTGCAACATACCCTTGAACAGATGGAGTTGAGTGTTGCCAGGGAAAATATGAGCTCTTTTAGTGTTTGCAATAATGTGGCAAAATAATTTATGACACCTACAGGCCAGATTTCATGACAGAAAAGATTTACCTAACTCATGTTTGTTATGGTATGATATATTATTTAACCACTTGCCTACTGGGTACTTCCTGTCCAGACCAATTTTCAGCTTTCAGTGCTCTCACACTTTGAATGACAATTACTCAGTCATGCAACATTGTACCCATATGAAATGCTTCTCCCTTTCACAACAAATAGAGCTTTCTTTTGGTGGTATTTACTCACCGCTGTTATTTTATTTTTTGCCCTATAAATGAAAAAAAATGTAAATTTTGAAACAAAACACATATTTCATTGTTTCTGTTATAAGATTTTGCAAATTAGTAATTTTCCTTCATACATTTTGGCCAACATTTACAGTATCTCACAAAAGTGAGTACACCCCTCACATTTTTGTAAATATTTTATTATAACTTTTCATGTGACAACACTGAAGAAATGACACTTTGCTACAATGTAAAGTAGTGAGCGTACAGCTTGTATAACAAGCTGTCCCCTCAAAATAACTCAACACACCGCCATTAATGCCTAAACCGCTGGCAACAAAAGTGAGTACACCCCAAGTGAAAATCTCCAAATTGGGCCCAATTAGCCATTTTCCCTCCCTGTTGTCATGTGACTTGTTAGTGTTACAAGGTCTCAGGTGTGAATGGGGAGCAGGTGTCTTAAATTTTGTATTATCGCTCGCACTCTCTCAAACTGGTCGCTGGAAGTTCAGAATGGCACCTCCTTACAAAGAACTGTCTGAGGATCTGAAAACTAAAATTGTTGCTCTAAATAAAGATGGTCTAGGCTATAAGAAGATTGCCAAGACCCTGAAACTGAGCTGCAGCATGGTGGCCAAAACCATACAGCGGTTTAACAGGAAAGGTTCCACTCAGAACAGACCTTGCCATGGCCGACCAAAGAAGTTGAGTGCACATGCTCAGCGTCATATCCAGAGGTTGTCTTTGGGAAATAGACATATGAGTGCTGCCACCATTGCTGCAGAGGTTGAAGGGGTGGGGAGTCAGCCTGTAAGTGCTCAGACCATATGCTGCACACTGCATCAAATTGGTCTGCATGGCTGTCATCCGAAAAAAGAAGTCACTTCTAAAGATAATGCACCAGAAAGCCTGCACACAGTTTGCTGAAGACAAGCAGACTAAGGACATGGATTACTGAAACCATGCCCTGTGGTCTGATAAGACCAAGATAAGCTTATTTGGTTAAGATAGTGTCAAGCATGTGTGGTGGCAACCAGGTGAGGAGTACAAAGACAAGTGTGTCTTGCCTACAGTCAAGCATGGTGGTGGGAGTGTCATGGTCTAGGGCTGCATGAGTGCTGCCAGCACTGGGGAGCTATAATTAATTGAGGGAACTATGAATGCCAACATGCACTGTGACATACTGAAGCAGAACATGATCCCCTCCCTTCGGAGACTGGGCCGCAGGGCAGTATTCCAACATGATAATGACCCCAAACACACCTCCAAGATGACCACTGTCTTGCTAAAGAAGCTGAGGGTAAAGGTGATGGACTGGCCAAGCATTTCTCCAGACCTAAACAGTATTGAGCATCCTCAAAAGGAAGTTGGAGGAGCGCAAGCTCTCTAACATCCACCAGCTCTGTGATGTCATCATGGAGGAGTGGAAGTGGACTCCAGTGGCAACCTGTAAAGCTCTGGTGAACTCCATGCCCAAGAGGGTTAAGGCAGTGCTGGAAAATAATGGTGACCACACAAAGTATTGACACTTTGGTCCCAATTTGGCCATTTTAACTTAGATTTAGACATTAATGGCTGTGTGCTGAGTTATTTTGAGAGGACAGCAAATGTACACTGCAATACAAGCTGTATACTCACTACTTCACATTGTAGCAAAGTGTCATTTCTTCGGTGTTGTCACATGAAAAGATATAATAAAATATTTACAAAAATGTGAGGGGTGTACTCACTTTTGTGAGCTACTGTATACTGCTACATTGCTTTGGTAAAAATAACCCAAATTAGTGTATACTATTTGGTCTGTGTGAAAGTTGTAGAGTCTAAAAGCTATGGTGCCAATGATTGTAAATTAATCATACCTGATGTACTGACTAGTCTCATTCCTTGAGAAAGTAGCAAGCCAGGACAGTAAACATGCCCCCCCCCCAAATGACCCTTTTTTCCCCACAAAATTGTCATATTAACAGGTTATTTCTTTTACATGGCATATGCATACTTGCACATATACTAAAAAACACATTCTTCCTGAGTATGGCAATACCACATGTGTGAGACTTTTTCACAGCCTACCCACATAGAAAGGCTCAACATGCAGGGAGCATCGTCAGGTGTTCTAGGAGCATACATTACACATTGAATT
The DNA here is from genome assembly GCA_018402905.1 of Glandirana rugosa. Taxonomy (NCBI): domain Eukaryota; kingdom Metazoa; phylum Chordata; class Amphibia; order Anura; family Ranidae; genus Glandirana; species Glandirana rugosa. Next base: position 57,138 of record BLSH010097730.1, on the reverse strand, counting down.
TCTTGACTACCTATCACCTTTTGAAGGCCCTGAAGCACCAGGACAGAATTACCAACAAAATAACCCCTTTTTGGAAAGAAAATACACCAGTGTATATTCTATGAGGTATAATGAGTCTTTTGAACATGTCATTTTTTTCCACAAGTATTTGGAAATTGTAGAAAGAAAATGAAAACCCATTTTTTTTAACAAAGTTGTCAATTTATAAGATATTTCTAACACATAGCATGTACATACCAAAAAATACCCCCCAAATACATTCTGCTACTCCTCCTGAGTATGGAGATACCACACGTGTGAGACTTTTCCACAGGCTGGCCACATACAGAGGCCCAACATGCAAGGAGCACCGACAGGTGTTCTAGGAACATAAGTTACACATCTACCTATTACATTTTTGAAGACCCTGGAGCACCAGGACAGTATAAACATCAACAAAATAACCCCATTTTGGAAAGCAAACACCCCAATGTATATTCTATGAGGCATGATGAGTCTTTTCTTTACTTATAAGATTTTTGAAGGCTCTTCATATATCTAACATATAGTATGCAAATACCAAGAATTACACCCCCAAAATACATTTTGCTGAGCAAAGTGTAAGCAAAAGATCACTTTTGCCAAAAGATGGTTTTAGAAGTACAGTTGTCCGGGAGGGGGGGGGCTTGGCTGGCAGCCGATGGAGACGGTTGTGTGAGAGGAGAGCTCCAGTCTAATCCATCACCATCCTACCTTCTAAAGCGACGCAGGACTGCGACTACAATCTGAGTCCTCATCTCGCAGAAGCACTCGGCCTCACACCAATACCCAGGTGAGCAAAAGGGTCAAGATACATCACAGGACTCCACTGCTGAATTTATAGAGCAAATTCATGATTTCCCCACTTCGGGCCTACCCCTTACTGATACCCTTATGAGAGACATGCTGGTCACGCTGACAGGGTCTCTACACAGGGACATGATGGATTGCATCACTCAGCTGAGGACGGAGGTCTCAGAGATAGGAGACAGGGTCAGTCATACGGAGGACAAGATGGGGGAGTTTGCTACAGCCCATAACGAGCTGGTAGATGCATACCATGAGACAGAGGAACAAATTCAGGCCATCAAAAGTAAAATGGCGGACTTAGAGGACAGAGGGAGGAGGAATAACATTGAACTAAGAGGGGTAGATGAGTCGGTACAACCAGCTCAATTGCGGCAGTATGTACAGCAATTTATAATGACATTGCTCCCTGAAACACTGGGGAGGGAGGTGATTGTAGATCGGGCCCACCGCCTACCCAAACCTAAGCACCTGCCTGACAGAGTTCCGAGAGACATAATTGCTTGCATACATTTTTTTCATGTAAAGACGATTTGATGAGATATGTAAGGGAAAATTCACCACTACCTGAGCCGTATTTGGGAATTTCTCTGTACGCGGATATCTCACAGCACACTATGTTAGCATGCAGAAACCTAGCTACTGTGACTAAAATCTTTCAAAACCATAAGATCCAATACACATGGGGATTTCCCACTAAACTTTTAATAACAAAAGGCAACAAAGCATATGTCATTACCTCTCTGGAAGAGGGTATAAAACTGGCAAAAAAATGGAATCTACTTCCGGAGGATGGGGACCCTTCCTCCGCCTCTCCGGTCCACAAGACCTCTCTGGAAGAACAAACAAAATCTTTTGGGTGACCCCAACTCCAGCAATATAGTGCAGGAGGAAAAATCCTGCTAACCAAACCTATTTAGGATGGAAGTGATGGGTGTATGGGAGAATATACCTCCTGAGTGATTATGGGAATTGTTTCTCTCATACAAACTAACTTTTTACTGTTTTATATGTTTTTTTATTTTTCTATGTGTTCTTTATGCTTTGCAAGTACCAGAGAGACACTCAGAAGACCTAATCCTAATGGGAGATATTATATATATCATATTGATCTGTGATGTGAATAACTCTTTGTACACAATTGTTAATTTGTATCCCCCCAACACTGATCAAACTACCTTTTTAAGGTCACTTAAGAAAAAGGTGGACAAGGTGGTCAGAGGTTCCCTTCTCTTATGTGGGGATATCAATAGTATAGTAGACAGAATATTGGATTGCTCCGAGAGACCGAACCCACACACATATGATTTAAAATCTTTCCTCTCAGACAAAGACCTCTATGATGTATGGAGGTACGTGAATTCTGAGGAAAGGGACTACACTTATTATTCTGCACCTCATAGATAATACTCGAGAATCAATTTATTTCTCTCTGACATATCTTTACTTCATAGAACAATGGAGGCAAAAATATATACCACGACGTGGTCGGACCACACTCCAATCTCAATTAGCTTAAGTGAAACCTATTCCCACAATCCTATGTATCTGTGGAGGGTCAACGACCGGGTCTTGTCCAATCCTCTTTACAGGAAACAAATTTCTCAAGTCAACAGTAACGCAGAAGCAAGTATCTCATCAGTGTGGTACACGCATAAAGTGTATAGTAGGGGCCTGCTCATACAAGCAGCAGCAAGGGAAAAGAGGCAGAGGGCTGAAACCTTAAACTCCCTACTTAACAACCTAAAATCTTTAGAAAAACAACATAAACAGACTCCCACACCTAAATTACAAACTGAATTATTCAACTGTAGGCAAACACTATGCCTACTCGATTAACTCTAACCTCACACCAGGCTGGT
>BLSH010097730.1:13165-24426 GCA_018402905.1 Glandirana rugosa | reverse complement strand
TAGTTTAGTGGTACGGCGACTTTCAGTATAGATAGTTATGATTTCCCGAGTTGTCAGGGATATTTGCATTACGTAATGACTTTCTTCGTTTTCGGCGATCTCGTCTATAGTAGAAACGGGTCCTTAATGGGTCCTTACGATACCTGTTTACGGGTTTTAAATTCTACGGTGTTAAGGGTGTGTAGATGTACCGGTTGCCGGGGTTTTTCTTTACGCCACAGGATTATCGCTAGTCCCTGAGTCACTCAAAGGTGGTATAATTTAGTTATTACCTGGGCGTACCGTCTATGTATTATACCGGTTGTAGATGCGAGGGTGTCCCTGATCGCTATTAGGACACCGCATTTCTTTTTGGGGCCGTTGGCCATGTAGATGTGTGGGAATTGTGGCATCTTAAATTTTGGGCATTTGTCCATAGCATTCCTGGGTAATTCCTGGGCAAAGATGATATCTGCTCTAGCGGCTTTTGCTTCTTTCAGTAATGCATTACGTTTATAGGGACTGTTGAGCCCTTTAGTATTGATAGATATGACTTTCAGCGGCATGGTGATTTGATTGATATGTTGAGTGAGATGTATAGGTTAAGATATGTGTACATAGGTACCTGCATGTTGAAGAGTGCATGTATCCTCTGAGGTGGTATACAGTTCTTATTTGGTAATCTTGCGTAGGGGCCATATAGCGGAATTCTGCTAGCGCGGTGTACCGTTGATGGTAGTTCGCAGACGGTGCTGACTCCTGGTAGGGAAGAGGGAGAGGAGGGGAGAAAGGAGAGAAACAACAAACAAAACAACAGATAACCATAAGTAAAAATGGCCCTAGAGAAACCGAGGGCATGGGCGCAGCTACTATACTGCGGTGAGGCAGAACTGGGGGGATGAAGTATTCCAGTACGCAACTGGGTGAACAGTATATGTGCATATTATGTAAAACTCCTTCTCCCGCACTGGTCAATTTGCAATTTGAGGGGGAGCCTGATTCAAATAGATCCTGAAGATAGCGGAGAGGCTCTATTCAGGACCATTCAGTATGTAGCCTCTCCGGAGATGGCCCAGGTTGAGCCTGCATCTCCTCTGGGATTAATTGCCATTCCTTGAACAAGAGGATGCCTTTCTCAACACTGTAGATGGGATAAGTTTTCCCTTTCCATGTCACCAGTAGTTTGGTTGGGAAGCCCCAACGATAGGTCACATTGTTGTTGCGTAGTACTTTGGTGAGTGTTAGTAGCTTTTTTCTGTTCATCACTGTGTGTTGCGAAATATCTGTATAGAGCGAAATATTCATAAATTCATCCGGTACAGATGGAGACCTTTTTACTGCTCCCATAATCCTCTCTTTAACGTGGTAATAATGGATTCTAGCAGGAGTGTCTCTTGGGGCAGTGTCAGGCAAGAATTTCGGTTTTGGTATGCGGTGTGCTCTGTCAATACAAAGTTCTATATCGCTCAGGGACAGTATAATGGCTTTCATCATCTGTTGAATAAAGTTTGTCAGCTCATTGGGGGGGGCAGACTCTGGGATCCCTCTAAATTTTATAATTATTCCACCTTGAGCAATCCTCGAGGTCGGATAGCTTATTCTGGAGGTGTACAATCTCGTTTTTTTGATCAGTGTATGCATCTACCAGATCGTTATGCACCACATATAGATCCGCCATTTTATTCTCTAAGTGGAGTATTCTCTCTTCATGAGTCTGTACTGTCTCTTGAAGTGGGATAAACATTTTGGAAAAGTCTTTGAACAATGTGCTCCGCAGTGAAAGGAGCATATTTTCCATTGTTGGCTGGATGCAGGTCCCCCGAGCGTTGTATGCCGCCGTAGGGTGCGGGTTCAGATCAGGAGCTCCGAGCTACGTGGCCATCTCCTTCGCAGGCCAGACACACCCCCCACAGAACAGAGTGCTCATTGAGAGCCCCGGGTCCCATACTAACGATTGGGACCTAGAGCTCAGTATTCTGGGTCACCTGATCACTGTGGTAGCATCAGATTGGCTATTACAGTGATCAGTTACTGTGAAGCCTTCCCCTGTGTTTCTTTCTCTGTGAATGGAGTGGAAAGTTACATTGTATCTTTCTCTCTCTTTGCAAAAAGAAAAAAAGTGTATGTAAAAATGAATAAATAAATAAATAATAATGAAAATACAATAAAAAAAAGAAAAAATGCTAGTGCCAGGGTTAGTGTTTGGATCAAGTAAGGGTCAATGGTCAGGGTCATAGGTCAGGGTCAGTATATTTGGGGCAGGATTTTTAAATTAGTATCTGTGTCAGTTAGTGTCAGTGTCAGCAAAGCAAAATGCGCACTATTGTTTTCTGGGCTGTACTACGGGTACAAACAACAAATAACATACACATATGTGGTATCGTTGTAATTGCCAGGAGCAGGAGAATTTATTATGGAAACATATATAGAATATATTGTTCTTTGATGGTAGCAACAAAAAATATACAGCTAAATTAAAATAAAATAATATTTATTTTTATTATTTTGGGCCAGATTTCCTTTGATAATTAAAAAAATTAAGAGATATCCATTACCATTTGCCACCAAATAAAAGCCCTATTTGTCCTGAAAAAAACAAGGTATAATTCACCTGGATGCAAAAAGTAGTTGTAATGATATGTACAGTTTTACTAATGCATGTCAAAGTTGCAAAATTGTACTTAGGCATTATTATTTGTTTTACCCTTAGGCGTGAAGGGTTTAATTTTGTCTCACTTTGCTCTGAATAATTCATTTTATGCCACAATAACTTAAGGGCCTAGTTATGGCTATGAAGCAGAAAGGTTGTTAGCTGTCACCAAGGAGCCATCCCTCCTGGTGTGGAGAATTACCAACTCTGTTCACCCAGGTGGGTATAACAGCAAACCCTACAACGACAGCATGCCTGCCATATTTAAGGTGAATCTCAAAGAGTCTGACATCTTAATTACAAGAGGTGCTGAAAAGGAGGAGTTTTAGAAGGTACAGCGAATACAGGAAAATTCCCACATGTAACATCATCACTGCTTACAGGCATTGTTGGCAGTACAGTTACATGTGATATGTAGTCCATAGAATTTTAAAGCACACCACATGAAGCAGCTGAGAAGGAAGGAGAGAAACCTAGAAGGGATGTCCAGGAGATAGGCATTTCTAAAAGCATGATAGGAGATTTTTCAATAAGCTTATATTGGAATGTTAAATATAAGGGATGCTTGTATTGCTGTTGCAATACTGATGTTGTAAAAGCAAAGTGCATGTTGTGACTTTAGATCTCTTTGAAAACTTGTGGCACCAGATCCATTCATCCACAGCAGGCTCAAGCAGCGATGTATTGGATTGTGAAGGCCACTACTTCACTTTCAATATTAGATACACACAGAGCCTCTGGTACACCACTGCTGTTTCAGAATATCAAGACAGATCAGTGCATGGCCCATAACGTCGGTACAGTTGAGATAAGGATTTGCCCTTCCTTTATAAGTACAGGATTTCCTACCACTGAAACAAGGATTTGAATCCCTCTATCAAAGAGATGGAGGTGGAAATAGTTCTTGATCCCTGAGGTGTGGTGGTGAGGAATCTGCCAGGGAGACCCTTAGACCCTTCAAAGAGGAGGAGGCTGCAAGGGCCATAGAATAGTTGAGTAAAGTGGAAAAAATGTGTTGGACTCACAATGCTATCTTAAAGTATTTATGTTCATGTAAATACTCTTGTTCCCAAGCAAGTGGCTTCTATACCCCAGATGATCTCAACAGTCTCTTTGGCTTGCAATGTAATGTAACTAAGGCATAAATTGAATTCCACACCATTGCTAAGATGTCCAGATATAACTTTATTGTAATAAAAATCGGGGGGGGGGCACTTTAAAGTGCATCAAAAGTCTTTCTGGGGTCCAAAAATGCTCCTTTCATCAGTTCTTGATTGAACACTATGTGAATGGACAAGAAGTGAGTGGGTTCTTTAATGTTATTTTCTTCAGTATGATTACAAGCACAGGCCATGTCAGCTGGTGGTTTGGTTCCATATGTATTAAGTAAAATTTCATAGATACAATAAAAAATGTTATATAATAGAATTGATTTGGGGGAATCAATTTGGGGCATACTCAAAAACATGCTGAAAATTAGTTTATATAAATGTTTGCCAAGAGCAAACAAGTATCCTCAGATAAGGTTTTGGTGGGTCTAGAAAATTCTTTGCTCTCAATGTGCTATTATCTGAGGGTATAAGCTTTAGTTAGTTCTTTATATAGCCCTTTATATAGTCCACAAAACGTATTGAGTGTTGAAGTGAAAGATATCCAAAACACAATCAATTCAAAAGTGAAAAGAGAGTGGTGTCTTTCCAAATTATCAACAGGTGTAACACCTTGTGCTCCCCAAGGGATAATTATAGTAAAGATATCTTCTTACCAGATATTCTGACGTTCCAAGGCCAATACATGCATTAGTGAGTTCTCACTCCTCACTTCAGGTGTAAAACTAGCTCAACTGTTCCACCGATATTTGGGAATGCGGGTACTGTGTATGTCAATCTCACATGAGCCTCAGATCCAATGATGCAATATGTCAGGAAAAAGAGGAAACACACCTCATTGCGCAACATCAAGTTAAAAGCACAAGAGTTCCATTAAAAGATCTAAGTTGCCTTATTGAAAATGTTCCATTGAACGAAAAGTACGTCAGCAAAGCAAGGAATAGTCTGACTCATGTTTATTTTCCGATATGCCTGTTTTTTAATCATTGTCGTAAGTAGATCTTTTAATTAAATTCTTGTGCTTTTAACTGAATGTTGTGCACAGTACTGGCATTCCCAAAAGTTGGTGGAACAGTTGAGCTAGTTTTACACCTGAAGTTAGGGGTAATAACTCACTAATGCATATATCGGTCTTTAGAGGTGGGTATATCTGGTAAGAAGATATCTTTACTACAATTATCCCTTGGGGAGCACGAGATGTTATACCTGCTGATAATCTGAAAGGACACCACTAATAAACTGCTAATTTGACTTTAGTAAATAAACCCCATAGTGTGAGCCAATGTCTCCTGCCCATGTCTCTGAGAAAGTTGCAAGGATGGCACTGGCTGGGCAGGACTGAGCAGGATATGTCAGCACATCACATGATTAAGCAGGCTGGAGGGAGTCCAGAGCTTGTCAGCATAACATGGAAGGATCCAGGTTGTCAGCAGAGTTACAGTGGATGGATGTTTTCATACAACCAATGCTGATTGACATAGTCCTTTAGATGTGAGAATCTTTGTGTATTTTATTAAAAAGTTGATTTTACAAAGTGGTAATGCACTATTAGTGTTTTCGCATCAATATATGGAGATATGGGTCTAGTCATTATGCTTAGAATTGATTTGTGGAAGATGCTTTAAAACCATTATGATCTAACCTTTCTGAAAGGGGATTAAATATATCTGTGGGAACACCTGAACTTTGAAATGTTTACTGTGGTATAGCTTGTGGTATAAAATACTTGCAATTAATCATTTTCAATCAATTTTACAGACTTCTGGAAATAAGGACTTTTTATTAAAGCATGAGAGAATTGTGTTTGTTTATTTATTTATGAACATTAACATTCATATTTGAGCGCTGTTTTATTATTTGTTGGGATGACTTGTCAGTGATTGGCTGGGCTAATAAATATTCATAACCCATAATGTTAGCCCTTCTGACTTAAACTACTGGAGCATGTTCAACAGCAGCTGGGAAATGCAATCAGAACTCAAAGCCAAGGAGCATTCACATGCTTCCAAAACATGAAGGGGACATTTAGGCTGGCTACAGCCTACATTCTGTCTGTAGACAAAAAAACAAAATAGGACACTGTTTCTTAAGGTAGGTCCCTACATTGGAGCACAGGGGAATTATCTAAAATGGATAAAGGACAATTTATTGTCTCCACATCCGACTCCTGTTTATTTGTAATTGGGTCTTCTGCTAATCTTATGTTAACCTACAAAACTCCCCCATTACAAACAATTGTATGTATCCTTGTTACAGTTCTATCACATTTCAGTGGTAGAACTGATGTGTTTATGATATTTACACTGATTCACTTATTTATTGATATAAGTTTTCAATAGTACATAAAACAATTGAGGAACATACATTTAAAATACAATAGCAAATTAAACTCTTGTTTTCCACAGAAGATAATCAGAGAGAAGAGAAAAGGAAAAATAAATAAACCCTGTACATTCCCAATACATTGCATAATCATAAAGTATATCTTGTCTGTCATGAAAAATTAAGAAGACATAGGACCATGTAGCTTTTGACGCCTTATATACTAGTTATATATTTTGATTAATATAAGCACAGTTATTCAAGCTAACTGTATTCATGCATAAAAATACAGATATTTCCCAAATACTTCTTCTTTATTGCAATACATTTATTACCTTTATGAAGGAAGTTACTTCTATCCTCTTTACTCACTATTGTGTAATTCTTCATCCATTAAGCTGAAAGAGAAAAATCTGGCATATCAAAAAATGTTCTAGAAATATTAGGCACGACAGAAAAAAATATTCTTTTTAAACCCTTTTTTTATTGCAATTTTACACAAAATCTGACTACAGAACCCATCAAGAGACTTAGCAAATCATCATATCTTACTATAAAGTAATTTACTGTTGCATTTGCAGGCAGGCAACAGCAGGCTCAAAACCCATTACAGCCAAAGATAACAACATTAAGTTAATCCTGACAAGCAAAATACTCCAGTCAAAACAGTTACAGGTTTGGTATGTTGAAATTTTAGACTGAAAACAATTCTGGGAAAGGTCAATGAAATAACTGAACTATCTTAACTCTGATTGTTTTGGATAAAGGGATTATAACCAATGTGAATCTGAGAAATTCATACAACATTTGTGCCTTTGATGGTTTTGCCACATTGAACTTTTCTGCTCACTGTGAAGTTTGGGCTCATCACTTGATATAGCTTTTTACATGGTCAAACATTTATTTAAAATTATTTTTAGTCTCAATTATTATGGTGATACAATAGAGTGCTATATATAATAACATATTATTAATAAGTGGCTCAATGCTCAAACATGAACCATTTAAATTGTTGGTTACAATTGAAAGCTAAGAACTATGTGCAAGCTTAAAGTGGTTGTAAAGACAGAATGTTTTTTATCTTACTGCATTCTATGCATTAAGATAAAAAGCCTTCTGTGTGCAGCACCCCCCATCAACACCCTAATACTTACCTGAGCCCCATCTCGATCCAGTGATGTTGCAAGAGAGATAAACTGAGAGAAGTTCTTCAGACAGCTGCATTCCAAAAATTGCCGTTTATTGGTAAAATCAAATGGAATACAAGCAGAGCATACTGGGGGACAGCTAGCTATGATTAAGCGTCAGATATAGACGTGAAACGCATTAGCATTTGTACCTGGGGTTTGTCCCCCAGTATGCTCTGCTTGTATTCCATTTGATTTTACCAATAAACTGCAATTTTTGGAGTGCGGCTGTCTGAAGAACTTCTCTCAGTTTATCTTGCATCATGGCGGAGCCTGCACCCTATGGAAGCGGTCACATCTGTGGAGTGAAGCCGTGGCTTTGAGTGGGTATTGTCTCTCCTTTAGTCCATATTCAGATGTTGCAAGAGAGACTCGGCTGTCCTGGACTCTCCCTCTTCATTGGCTGAGACAGCAGCCAAGCACCATTGGTTCTCGCTGCTGTCAAGCAAAGTCAGTGAGCCAATGAGGAGAGAGAGGGGACGGGGCCGGGTCATGGCTTCATATCTGAATGCACACAGGGAGCTGCAGCTTGGCTCAGGTGCCCCCATAGCAAGCTACTTGCTGTGAAGGCACTCAACAAGAGGGAAGGGCCAGGAGCGCAGAAGAGGGACCTCTGAAGAGGAGGATCTGGGCTGCTCTACGAAAAACCACTGCACAAAGTATAACATGTTTGTTATTTTTAACCAAAAAAAACAAGACTTTAGTATCACTATCACTCATGGAGGCTTTCCAATATGAATATTTCTCAAAGACTGTGAGTAAAAGGCAAAATTAATTAAAGTGCAGCATCACTCTCCATGACCACCCCCACCCCACTGCATTCTCCTTCTCTCTTAAAGGTTCCCTTGGCAGTATTTTATGTTTTATATACTGTCTATGCATAACCTTTTCCTGGTGTCTTCAGGCAACACCCTCCCTCTTTTAAACTTCTCAGGATCATTACATTGCAAATGCAGAACACTGTGGTAACTACCCCTTAGGGGTGGATTCATGATGCCATGCATGCACAGTGTGTCCTCAGTGCTTTGGGTTGGAGGAAACAGGGTTCAACCAATGCAGAAGACTGAAGAAATCCAGTAACAGAAATAACTACTATGGCGGGGTGGGGGGTGGAGGGCATTGAAAGGGAGGTAATTATTTCAGACAGAGCTGCATTTTGTTATTAAAAATTAAAGTGGTGGGAACTTTTGGGCCCCTTAAGGAACATGGACTTATTCACAACTGAGACAGTAACATAAACTTTCTGTATTGTATATCTATCTCTCACTAGATCTTGAAAGCATAGTAACATTTTTTTTTCTCTTAAGAGCAGTTTAACAGTTTTATACATGCAATATTGTTAACTTTATAAAAACCTTTTAATGAGGCTTTTGTTCTATTTATACCTTTATCTCTCATACTCAGATGTGTTTCTTTATCCAATCTTTCAACTTTCAAAGCTAATGCACTTAGTTATTTAGGACAAGTGTAACAGGTTATCAATTCTTGGGGGTTGACTTCTACTGAGCAGGGTCAGCTTACACCCATAAAGCCACCAAGCAGATCTAGAACAGAAGCAGAAAGCAGAGCAGTGCTGCCTCACAGATTTACTGTAAACAGACCCCGTCAAACACATTAACAAAATTTTATAGGTAAAAACACAGTTTTTCTTTCATTCTTAATTGTAGTGTTTTTCTTTCTTTTTTTTTTTTTTTACTTTCCATATTTGTTTTTTAATTACAATGGGCCCCTGAACTTGATATCAAAGGAAACAAAGAATCAACGCAAGGGCTGAAACCTCACATTAACCCCCTTGGACTTTAAGCCTCATGCACACAGGATGTTTTTTGACTGTTTTTCAGCAGCTGTTTTCAGCTGCAAATGTTTTTTTCTACAGTCAATAAACCCTCCATCATGTTATCCTATGTGTTCATGCACACACAGGCTGTTATCAGCTGTTTTTAGCAGTGACGTTTTTGAGCTGTAAAAAAACCCCAAGAGCAGAGGTTTTTTTTGGACTGTTTTCAGCTGTAAAACTGTTCAAACACTTAAAAACGTCCAAAAACGTTCAAAAACATCAATCCCCAACATTTTTGGACATTTTAGACCAATTGGGGGAAAAAAAATGCTGAACCTTTAAAAACGGGAAAAAACTGTGGTAATATAACGCTGGTAAAAGCTGAAAACATCCCTGATAAGCTACTGACATTTTTTGGCTGTTTTTTTAAAGTCCTGTGTGCATGAAGCCTTAAGGGCAGAAGGTATTGAGAAAAGATGTATGGGTAAAAAATATATAATTTAATTAGTATTAGGGTCCTTTCACACATATGGACCATTCATCAGTTCATCAGTTCCATCACATCAAAACGGATGAAGTATTCATCCGTTTTTCATCTGTTTTCATCTGTGGTCATCAGTTTTTCATCAGTTTTTTTTACATCCACTACCAATGCAAAAACGGATGAAAAACTGACCGTTTGTGCATTTACATACGTTTTTCGTCTGATCCGTTTTTTTGACGGATGAAAAATAGGACTTTCATCCGTTCAAAAAAAACGGATGTTGACAGAAGCGGATGAAAACTGATGCAAATGAATGATCATCAGTTGTCATCCGTTTTTCCATAGAGATGCATTGATGTCCGTTTTTCATCCGTGAACAGATGGATAAAAAATTCACAAACGGTCCGTATGTGTGAAAGAGGCCTTGAAAATTAAAAATTCCAAGTTACAATTGGATGTGAAAAGATAATTCTCTAATAAAACAAATAAAATAATAAACAACAAGAGATTACAATAAACAATAGAGTACACTGCTAATGCTACAATACAGTACATGGATTATGATACCCTATGCATAAGAATTGCACCCATGTAGCCACATTAAAGTGGACTCAAGGAGGCAAGTCTTGAAATTAGCCCAACACGTTTTGGAGTCATATCTTTCTTCCGAGGACATTACATTGAGAGCAAGACATAATATTTCCATCTGAAATTAGAACATAATGTGTTCAGATAAATAAACAACATTCATGGATTCAGTATTATCTGCGTAAAAAAGATACAAAAATCTCATTCAGGGTATGCAGTACACTTACATATGTATTGAGCAGGGCAAACACAGCACATCAAAACAGCCTAGGGGTAATGTACGGTTCCTTGGGGTAACGTGGAGGTAAAAAGACAGCCGCCACACTGACCAGGCACAGGATATGGTCCTGCAGTGGATGGAGCGGCGCTACCACAAGAAGCGTCCGGTGACTCCACCAGCCGAGGCCGCAGTAAAGAATCTGCAGCTAAACAATAGTAGGTAAGGGTCAAATATATATATATATATATATATATATATATATATATGTGTGTGTGTATTAAGGATCAGAATGACAAAGTGCTGCCAAAGGGGAAAAAACATATCTAATGATAAATGAGTATGGGATGACTCAAATAAATGGGGGAGTGGTAGATTTACAAATAGTGCAAAAATTTCCCCCATATGAGAAGCAAAGAGCTGGATATCATAAAAAAGGGACATTGGTGTTACCTGGAGTGGTGTGGTGGTGGTAAGCATCTCAGTCCAAGGTTGGTCAGGTTGAATGAGGCCCTGGTGTGGAATCACCTGGCCTAATAGCTGATCCATCCCTGATGGGAGCCAATCCATGAACAGGGGAGTGGTGGCAGCCACCTGGTCATGATAGGGCAATCAGCCCAAGTGACCAGATGCCGGGCACTTCCCAGAGAAAACAGCGCGACCAGTGAACCCGACTAACGGGATAGTACTGGTCCACCGACGGTGGTGAGGGGACAAGTACCTAACCGAGGGTAGTCCCTACCTAGTCGATAATCCGGTCCACTAAGGTGTGGTCCCGGAGTAAGTTGGACTGGTTGGAACCTGACTCTACGAATGGTGGTGGTGTGGTGAGGTCCATTGTGGTTACAGGGAAAAAATACTATAGGTCGAGAAACGAAGAGTATACCCCCTTTAAAAACGTGATAAACATTTAGATGGTGAGGGGGTAAATAAACTCAGTAGGGTATG
>BLSH010097616.1:132015-144533 GCA_018402905.1 Glandirana rugosa | reverse complement strand
AGAGCACCTTTCAGGTTCTTCACTCTCCTCCCTCTCTGTCACTCTCATCATTTGAAGCCCACTGTATACGTCTATTCTCTCCAACCTCCCTAAGAATTGCTGTGATCTACCGGCCTCCTGGACCACTGTCAACTTTCCTTGATGAATTTTCTGCCTGGCTACCATACTTTCTATCTTCTGAAATTCCCACAATCCTTCTTGGGGACTTCAACATCCCAGTTAACATGAATACTACTGCTACTTCTAAATTTCTTAGTCTAACTTCCTCATTTGACCTGAAGCAATGGGTACAGGCTCCTACTCACACTGATGGGAACACCCTCGACCTTGTCCTCTCCTATCTATGCACTCCATGCAACTTCTCCAACAATCCTTTTCCCCTCTCTGACCACCACCTTATTGGATTCTCTCTCTCCCTGTCTTGCACCACCTTCCCCCCAAATCGCCTAACCGTTACCCATAGAAACCTTTGCCAACTCAACACTTCTCCCCTCTATTCTGCTACTGACCACCTCTATGAAAAAATCTCACCTCTGTCCTGCCCCAACCAAGCCACTGCCATCTACAATAAATCCCTGTCCTCCACCCTGGACGAGCTTGCTCCCCTCACCACACACAAAATCAGGCCTCGACCCCTGCAACCCTGGCAAACAAACGACACCAGGAACCTCAAAAAGCGTAGCCGCGCCCTTGAGCATCTGTGGCACAAGACTAAGTCCCTCAAAGACTTCAACCAATACAAAACTGCCCTCCATAAATACAATTCTCGCCTCCATACTGCCAAGCAGACCTATTTTACCGCTCTTATTAACACCTTCTCATCCAGTCCCCGTCAACTCTTCTCTACCTTTAACTCCCTACTTCGTCCTCCACCACTTCCGCCCACTAACTCACTCACTGCCCAGGAGATTGCTAATCACTTCAAAAGCAAGATTGACACAATCCGTGGTGAAATCTCCACTCTCCAGGCATCCTCCCCAGTTGACACCCCATGTCAACAAGCACAATCGACACTATCCTTATTCAAACCTGCTACTATAAACGAGGTTGCTAAACTCCTTTCTAATGCCCACCTAACCACCTGTCCACTGGACCCTATTCCCTCTCAAATACTACGCTCACCCTCTGACTCTATCCTGCACTCTCTAACTCACATCTTCAATCTCTCCCTCTCTTCTGGCATCTTCCCCAACGCTCTAAAACATGCATTAGTCACCCCCATACTCAAAAAGCTATCCCTGGACCTTACCGATCTAAACAATCTGCGCCCTATCTCCTTGCTCCCCTTTTCTTCCAAACTCCTAGAACGCCTAGTCTACAACCAACTGAGGGACCACCTTGTTAAGAATAACCTACTGGACCCCCTTCAATCTGGATTTCGCCCTCAACATTCCACAGAAACTGCCCTTCTTACACTCACAAATGACCTACTAACTGCAAAAACCAATGTACACTTCTCTATACTCCTACTCCTGGATCTTTCGGCTGCCTTTGATACTGTCGACCACCCCCTCCTCCTCAAAAAACTTTACTCCCTCGGTCTTCGTGACTGTGCTCTTCAGTGGCTCTCGTCCTACCTATCCCATCACACTTTCAGCGTAACCTACAATTCTACCTCCTCTTCTCCTCTTCCCTTCTCTGTTGGGGTCCCCCAAGGTGCCGTTCTTGGACCCCTCTTATTTTCAATATACACCTCTTCCCTGGGTCGGCTGATAGCCTCTCACGGCTTTCAATATCATTTCTACGCTGACAATACCCAAATCTACCTCTCCACCCCCCAACTCACCCCATCAGTCTCCTCGCGTATCACTAGCTTATTAACAGACATATCTGCCTGGATGTCCCACCACTTTCTTAAACTCAACTTGTCCAAAACTGAACTCATAATATTTCCTCCCCCACGTTCCAGTACCCCCTACTTCTCTGTCAAGAGGAATGGCACAACCATCCACCCATCCCCACATGTCAGGGTGCTTGGTGTTATCCTGGACTCTGAACTCTCCTTTTGGCCCCACATCCAATCTCTTTCTAAGGCTTGCCGTCTCAATCTCCACAACATCTCTAAAATACGTCCCTTCCTAACCAATGAAACCACAAAGCTCCTGATTCACTCCCTGGTCATCTCTCGTCTCGACTACTGCAACTCCCTCCTCACTGGTCTACCTTTAAATAGACTTCCCCCCTCCAGTCCATCATGAATGCCGCTGCCAGGCTCATCCACCTTACAAACCGCTCAACGTCTGCCACCCCCCTCTGCCAATCCCTCCATTGGCTGCCACTCGCCCAACGAATTAAATTTAAAATGCTAACAATCAGCTACAAAGCCATCCACAACTCTGCTCCCAGCTACATCACCAACCTTGTCTCAAAATACCAACCTAACCGTCCTCTTCGCTCCTCCCAAGACCTCCTGCTCTCCAGCTCCCTCATCACCTCCTCTCATACTCGCCTCCAAGACTTCTCCTGAGCCTCTCCCATCCTCTGGAACTCCCTACCCCAATCAGTCAGAATGTCCCCAAATCTATACACCTTCAAGCGATCCCTGAAAACTTTCCTCTTCAGGGAAGCCTATCCTGCCACCACCTAATAACTACACTCCTTTTTTTCTCAATCAGCTCATCCCCCACAGTTTACTGCCCTTATGTATCATTTAACCCTCCCTCCTAGATTAACGAACAGGGTCCTCTGATTCCTCCTGTATTGAATTGTATTGTAATTGTACTGTCTGCCCTAATATTGTAAAGCACTGCATAAACTGTCGGCGCTATATAAATCCTGTATAATAATAATAATAATAAAAAGGGACCTTGAAATTTGAAAGAGTGTAGGACGTGGAGAAGCCATTCAATGCTGACATTGTCAAATGCCTTCTTGGCGTCTAATGTGAGGATAGCTATCTGTTCCTTGGGGTGGTTGTTTGCGTGTTCTAAAATAGTCAGGACCTTTCTAATATTTAAGGTGGCTGTTCTGCCTTTTACAAAGCCGGATTGCGCAGGGTGGATGAGAGTCGGGATAATGTCCGCTAGTCTGGTGGCTATGATCTTTGAAAGGAATTTGGCGTCCAGATTTAACAATGAGATGGGTCTGTATGAGCCTGGTTCTAGTGGGTCCTTTCCTTTTTTGCTTAATAATTTGATAATGGCTTGATTGCTGGTGGGCATGTATGTGCCATTGAATACCGCAAGTAGTGCGGGGGAGAGGGCCTCTCTGAGGGGATTATAAAACTCGCCAGTGAGGCCGTCCTGGCCAGGAGCTTTGTTGGGTGAGGTATTTTGGATGGCCGTGTATAGTTCTTGGTCTGTGATTGGGGAGTTCAGGAATTGTAGTTGTTGGGGGGATATGTGAGGGAGGGCAAGGGAGTCCAAGAAAATTTCGGCTGCGTTAGAGTCAATGGTGTCCGGGGCATACAGTGTGGAATAGAAATCCAGCATAATTTGGGTGACGTCTTTGGGAGTAGATTTGATATTACCCTGTTTATCTCTGAGAGAGGTAATATGTGTGGGATGATGTGGGCCTTTGCATAGTCTGGATAGGAGTTTGCCTGATTTGTTGCCATATCTATAGTATGTTGCCTCCATTGATGCTCTTTTGGTTAGTTCCAGTCTGTCTGCCCAATGGTCAAAGAGACGTTTGGCAGCATGCCAATTCTCCCTGTTAATCTGCATGTTGGAGGAGGCTAAAGCGCGTTGTGCTATTTGGAGACAGGACCTAGTTTCCTGGTATTCGGTGAGTGTCTTTTTTTTATAGAAAGAGGAGTAGGATATTATTTTACCTCTAAGAAATGCTTTACCTGCCTCCCAGAAGAGGTTGGGGTTCGCTTGGTGGTCAGAGTTAATGAGCGAGTAGTCTTCCCAGGCTTTAGTAATGTATGTATGGAAGTCGGTGTTGTTCGCGAGGAAGGAAGGAAATCTCCAAGAGCGAGCATTAGGATGGGGGATCTGGTCATTTAATGTCAGTGAGATAGGGGTGTAGTCCGAGATGGCCATCTCGTGGATATCCGTGCCCGATATGTGAGGTAACAAGTCATCAAGAGGTAGTCAATTCTAGTTAATGTCATGTGGAAGGGAGTAAAAAGTATACTCCCTGTCAGACGGATGTTGGAGTCTCCAGATGTCTGTGAGGTGCAGGGATGTCATTGTATCTGAGAGTGGGGTGGGGGTCTGGTCTTTCCCAGTGGCTTTAGTGTCATGATGAGGTTTTGGACGTAATTTGTCCACCAAGGGGTGCATAAGAGAGTTGAAATCCCCGCCCACTATGTGTGGTATGTGAGGGTGTTGGAGAACATGGGTGGAGAGATCTGTGAAGAATTGGGAGTCCGGGTTGTTGGGTGCATATACAGTTGAGATGTTTAGGTCTTTGTGTCCCCGTTTGAGATGCACCGTGACTATGCGACCTTGGGAGTCTGCGTTCGACGATACGACGGTGTTTACTAGGCGTTTATGGATTAGGATAAGGGTTCCTGCTTTTTTGCCCACTGCCCCTGAGCCCAGGACTAGCCCTACCCATAGTTTGTACATGCACTGGAAGTCTTGGGATTGGAGATGGAATTCCTGTAGTAAGGCTACATCTGTTTTTAGGCGATGTAGGTGTCTCAAGATTTTCATTCGCTTGTGGGGGGGGGTTTAGTCCCTTAACATTCCACGAAATAATGTTCATAAAGGAGATGTGGGCGGGGGAGTTGAGCAGAGTTTGTAGATTTTGTGTTTTTTAGGGCGAGCAATGCAGACGCTCACCCGCGTTAATGGGGCCCTTGGTGAGGTGTGAAGGTCAGCTTGGGAGTATGTCAGCCAATTAAGTACAATGTATTCAGGGGGGTTATGCAGCGTGTTGGTGGGGGTGGGGGGGTATCAGGAAAGTGGACAATACATAGGGATATCAATAAAGCAATCATTAACTTCACTTTTTTCCACATGGTTTTGTCACGGAAAAGTGCAGCACCCGGGGGGGGGAGGAAGCTGAGAAAGGGATGTATATTAGAAGGAACCCCTTATAAAGTTGAATGGAGGTTCGTTGTGAAGTCCCTTGCGAAGAAAAAGACACGGTGCACAGGATCTGTGTGGGAGGAAGCCATGTGGGTAAAGTGACAACTAGAGAACAGTAATTACATGACTAGAGTTCCTGTCACGCTTTAGACTGGCCAAAGCGGGAGAGGAATAACATAGTTTATGGAGCATATGATCAAAATTGTAGTTTAGAGGAGGTCACAATAGCTTTAAGGTGTCACTGTACGACTTTTAGGTGATACAGTGGAGAGTTACAGAAATGTATAGTGTTCGTATACTCATCTGAGCAGGCGGGAGAGTTGTGGAGAAGCTCCGATTGGTGTTCCAGAGGGGATGATTTCTTTCATGAGAGTTCCATATGAGCCTTTTAGCTGAATCCTTTCTGGGACTCCTTTGGTCCATGAGGCGTGATGAGCATTGGTCTTTGGAGGTTGCTTTGGCATAGGATATGGGGTCCAGGGTTCTCAGGAAGTGGTCTGCTTCAGACGGGTTATGAAAGGTGAGTTGCTTGCCGTTAGGTGCTTTGACCCAGAGCGTTGCTGGAAAAGCCAAAGTGAACTTTATCTGCCTTTTAAAAAGGTCTGAGCAAATGCTTTGGAACGCCTTCCTCTTCTTGGCTACCTCTGCTGAATAATCAGCAAAGATTAGGATTTTCGCCCCATCGATTGTCAGCGTTTTGGTTTGCCTGAATTTCTGTAAGATGGAATGTTTGTTCGCGTAATTTAAATATTTAGCAATGATTGGTCTCGGACCGGGGCGGTTGGGGGCAGGAGTTCCAAGTCTGTGTGCTCTTACTACCTGGAAGGGACCCTTTAGGCCTAGGGCTTCGGGGATTTTTACCACGCAGAAGTTGGCGAGATCACCTGATGGAAGAGATTCAGGTGCCCCAATGAAATGAAGGTTGCTCCTTCTGGAGCGATTTTCTTTTTTTTTTTTTTCCATTAGAATTTTTTTTTTATTGGAAGTATATATTCAGTACAATATACTCGGCAAACATAAGTCAAGATGATGTTACATACAAAATGGGATCGGTTAAAACATGCCTTAATTATGACAGTACAATGCTTGCATGGTTATGTTTACTTAAGGATGCTGCCGTCATCCGGTGGCCTCTACGACTTGTCTACCTTACCCGATTTCCAACTAGTCCTAACAAGCTAGTTGTCTGCAGTATCATAGGGCTGTGGGTAGGTGCAGCTTTTCGGTCCGTATTACTTCTATAGAGGGGTGGGATATAAGCCCTTGAATTTCGTGGAGGGGGTTGGTACTTATGTTCTGTTATGGTCTAGGTCTTTTTCGGAACGGTTTCATTTAGGGGAGCGAGGGGTAGCTTAGGGGTGCTATGTCGTCTGGCCTGTGAGAGGGCTGTGGAAGATATGTTGACGTTGTGTGGGAATGTGAAAGCAGGATCTCAATTTGTATGTGAATGTACATAGTGATTTATGGTGGTCAATCGTTGCCTGAGTAGGTGCAGAAAGTGGGGAGAGAGAAGTGGGGGGGAAGATAGATGGAGGTAGAGAATCAGGAAGGGGGGAGAGAAAGGGAGGGAGGTAGGGAGGGTGAAGTACACAGTGCGTTTCGTCCAGGTCTCCCAGGCCCCCACCGCCGGGCCCCCCAGGGGCCCCGGCCGGGGTTTCGAATTGGTTGTCAGGGAGTAATCTATCAGGTGGTTATCAAGGAGGCATATTCTCCGGTGGTTTTAAAGTGTGTCCAGCATGCCCATGTGTGGGAGGATTTGGAAGGAGAGTCTCTAGCAATCTGTATTAGCTCTTCCATATCTGCTATGTGGTTGACACGGGAGAGCCAATCGTGAATTGTTGGGGGGGATGAAGATCTCCATCGGGTGGGGATGCACATTTTGGCCGCGTTGAGTAGATGTGCTACCAGAGTTTTCCGATACCTATGTGTTGGAAGCGTCGTGTGATGAAGGAGGGTTTGTGCTGGGGTACGGTCTAGTTGGTAAGTGGAAATCTTAGTAATCAAGTCATGCACTTGGGTCCAAAATTGTTGCGCTGCTGGGCAGAACCACCAAATGTGGAGTAAGGTGCCAGGTTCACTGGAGCTGGAGCGATTTTCGAGATCTTCCTGAGTCTGATACACTTCTTCCTCCAGGTGTGCTATGCGTTGCTCTGCTTCTTGTAATCTACCCACATGTGCTTTGAGGTCCTTATGGATCTGAGCCATCCCTTCCTGCACTGCCTTCTCCACGGATGCTGTAATCATGGGGGACAGGAGAGCTTCTACCGCTTGGGCGATGAGCTCCGTGGAACGATCGTCCTGTTCGAAGGTAGCTGAAGGAGCGGCTTCTCCTGCGTGTGGCGCCACCGCCATGACAGGCTGAGCGGCCTGTTCGGAGCCCTCCGGCGGTTTGACGAACTGTGCCTGGCGAAGCGGTCCCTTGTCCAGGTATTGCTCCATACCACTGTCCAGGATGTCTCCGGGTTGCAGGGGACCGGTGTAGAGGGGTCTGTGCAGGTTCTTTTTGCAGATTTTAGGCTTCTCCACGGGAGCTGCTAGGACGCGTGACTAGTCCATGGAGCGCCAGAAACGGAAGTTGGTTTATTTTAATAAACGTTAGCTTTTCCAGGTTGGCTGTGGACAGGCGGCTGCGCTTGTCTGTGATAACGCCCCCTGCCGTGCTAAACACACATTCAGACAATACACTGGCTGCAGGGCAGGCCAGCACCTCCAAGGCATAAAGGGCAAACTCAGGCCATGTGAGGCTCAATTTGGAGACCCAGAAGTTGAATGGGGAAGACCCATCAGTCAGTATGTGTAGGCGTGTGCACACATACTGTTCCACCATATTGCTGAAATGCTGCTTCCTGCTAAGACGTTGCCTATCAGCTGGTGGTGCTGCTTGTTGTGGCGTGCTGATGACAAAGCTTTTCCACATTTTGACCATGCTAACCCTGCCTTCTGAGGTGCTGGCGGTGCCACAGCTGCATTGGCAATCATTTCCTCCTCCTCTGCCTTCGCCTTGTGCTTCCACTGAGCCCCCGGTGTCATTTGGGAATGCCCTCAGCAGCGCGTCTACCAGCGTGCGCTTGTAGTTGCGCATCTTCCAATCACACTACAGTGAGGGAATTAAGGATGGCACATCGTCCTTGTAACGGGGATCCAGCAGGGTGGCCTCCCAGTAATCAGCACAAGTTACAATGTGGGCAACTCGGCTATCGTTGAGCATGCACTGCAGCATGTAGTCGCTCATGTGTGCCAGGCTGCCCAGAGGCAAAGACAAGCTGTCCTCTGTGGGATGTATATCATCTGTGTCCTCCGTATCCCCCAGCCATGCTCCAGCGATGCCCACGAGCTGCGTTGGGTGCCACCCTGCTGTGAACATGGTTCCTCCTCCTCCTCCTTCTCATCATCCTTGTCCTCCTCATCCTCCAGAACTGTGCCCTGGCTTGAATTTTTTTTACCTGGCCTTTGCTGGTGCAGGAACCCACCCTCCCACGCCTCTCTCATTATCGCACACCACCAGGCTGGGCTTGAGGCTGTTGTTCAATGCCTGTCCACAGCTGCAGCGCAGTGTGGGGTTTATCCCCCAAACATATCAGTTTTATAACAGCCTGCTGTTGTTTCCCCCCCCGGATGTGCTGAAGTTGGTGGTTAAGGTGTTACGCTGACCGGATGAGGAGGTGGTAGAGGAGGAGGAAGCAGAGTAGGAGGAGGAGGCAAGAGAAATGCCCTGCAATCCTGGGTGGCCGCCTCAGGCCCACCCGCCACTACATTTGCCCAGTGTGCAGTTAGCGAGATATAGCGTCCCTGCCCGTGCTTACTGGTCCACGTATCAGTGGTTATGTGGACCTTGCCACAGATGGCATTGCTCAGTGCACACTTGATCTTGTCCCCGACTTGTTTGTTCAGGGAAGAGATGGCTCGCCTGGAAAAGTAGTGGCAGCTGGAAACTACGTACTGTGGGACAGACACCGCCATCAGGTTTTTAAAACTGTCCATGTCCACCAGACGGAATGACAGCATTTCAAAGGCCAGGAATTTTGAAATACTGGCATTAAGGGCCAGGGATCGTGAGTGGGTAGGGGGGTACTTCCTCTTTTTCTCCAGTGTTTGGGAGATGGAGAGGGGTAAGCTTCCATGGGACAGTGTGAAAATGCTTGGGGGCGGTGGCGGACATGGTGGCATTGCTGTCACACCATCTGTTTGCTGGGTGGCAGGTGACACTGGCACTGTAGAGGTAGAGGAAGAGGCCGAGGCAGCAGCAGAAGAGGAAGCAGGAGGAGGCCGAGACCTTTCTTGGATTTTGAGGTGCTTATTCCACTGCAGCTCATGCTTTGCATGTAGATGCCTGGTCATGCAGGTTGTGCTCAGGTTTAGAACATTTATGCCTCGCTTCAGGCTCTGATTGCACAGCGTGCAAACAACTCGTGTCTTGTCGTCAGCACATTGTCTGAAGAACTGCCACTCCGGGGAACTCCTTTGAGCTGCCTTTGGTGTGCTAGGTCCCTTGGTGGGGTGGGTAGTAGCAGGCGTACTGTCTAGGGGACAGTCACTCCACTTTTGCAACCTGCTTCCTCTTTTGCTGTGCTGGTGCCTCTGTGCGACCACCACCTCTTCCTCCAAACTGCACACGTCACTCGCATGACCTTCATTCCATGTGGGTTCTAGGACCTCATCATCCTCCACATCATCTTCCACACACTCTTCACCACTGCCCTCCTTGTCAGTCTGCACACTGTGGAAAGCCCGCAGCAGTTGACACATGTGTTTCGTCAACATCAGAGACGTGTTGCATGTCCTCATCCTGAAACAGAAGTGGTTGAGCATCGGTGCACTCAATGTCTTCCACTTCTGGGGCAGCGCTATGTGGATGGCCCATGGAAAGCACACCAGCAGAGTCATCAAAAAGCAGAAGAGACTGCTGCATGACTTGGGGCTCAGACTGCTTGGCTGATTTACAAGGTGGCTGAGGTGAAAGACAGATGGCCATTGGGTTCAGGTGCCAACTCTGAGCTTTCATCAAGGGATAGGGTGGAGAACAATGTGAAGGGACTGGAGGCATTGTCAGCCACCCAATCTACTATCGCCTGTACTTGTTCTGGCCTCACCATTCATTGAGCGGCATTCGGGCCTACCGGGCAGACCATAGAGTCTCATGATCTCTTTGATGAAAATATGAGCCATCTCTGTAGCGAAAGGTGTGCCTACCATGGGCAAAAAATAGGCCATCTTTGACAGGCGATCCAACACCACCAGGATGGTAGTAAATCCTTCAGAGGGTGGAATATCCACAATGAAGTCCATGGAGATCATTTCCCATGGACAGTTAGGCACAGTTAAGGATCTCAATAATCCCCAGGGCTTAGTCTTTTTGCCTTTGCTGTGCAGGCACGCAGTGCAGGTTCTAACATAGGCTCTGCAGTCTCAGCCAAGGTTGGGCCACCAGAAGGAACATTGGATGAGCTCATTAGTTTTATGGGCTCCTAAGTGGCCAGCTAATTGGTGGTCATGGAATGTTTTGAGAACTAGAAGCCTTGCCTCCTGGGGTATGAAGACCTTATCTTGATGCCAGAGTAATCCATCCTGTCTCCATAGTAAAGCATGCTCTGTTTCGGGGCAAGATGCAGAGGCTTGTTCAATAGTTAATCTCAAGCTAGGCAGAATAAACAAAAAATTCTGGGCAGAGAGGATGGTGCTCGGGGGAGCAGGTTCAGCAGATTTAGGGAACATCCGGGATGCTCAAATCTGGTTCTATATGTCAAGTTAAATCTTGAGAAAAATATGGCCCATCAGGCCTGCCGGGGCCTTAGGCGCTTAGTGGACCTCAAATATTCTATATTATTATAATCAGTAAAGATCATGACTGGGTGAGTAGCATCCTCCAACAGATACCTCCACTCTTCATATGCTACTTTAATTGGCAGGAGTTCTCTGTTGCCTATGTCATAATTCTTTTTGGCTTGGCTTAGTTTTTTGGAATAGAAGGCTACTGGGTGCAGCAAGGCCTTTGGGCCCAGACGCTGGGAGAGCACACCTCCTGTAGCTATTTCAGAAGCGTCTACTTCAAGAATGAAAAAAAGTGTTGGGTCCGGTGTTAAAACACTGGAGCTGAGGTAAACAATGTCTTCATAAGTTCAAAGGCTGCCTGAGATTCCTGGTTCCAGAGAAAACAGGTATGAAGGCGAGTGAGTTGAGTGATTGGGGAGATAATGGTTGAGAAGCCTATGATAAACCTCCAGTAGAAGTTGACAAAGCCAATTAATCTTTAGACTCCCTTTCTATCTGAGGGTGCGGGACATTCTAGTATTGACTTTCTGGGGATCCATGGAAATCCCTTCAGTGGAGATTATGAGTAGTGTTGAGCGAACCCGAACTGTAACGTTCGGGTCCGTACCGAACTTTGGGGTGGACCCGGACCCAAACCCGGACATTTCAAAAAACATTTGGGTTCGGGTTCTGGGTTCTGGTAGTTGATCACGCATGTTGAATAGCTGCAGGGCAGCCAATCAACAAGCGTTTCACTGGTTTGCCCTTAGAAGCCATCACAGCCATGCCTACTAATGGCATGGCTGTGAATGGCCAGTGTATCATGTGACCCAGCTTCTTTTTAAGCTGGAGTCACTTTATGCTGCAGTCACATGCTCTCTTAGACTCTGACTAGTGTAGGGAGAGGAAGCTGCCGGCGCTGTAAGGGACAGATTGCAGACATTTTACCATCTCATCCTGCATCCTGAGATTACTACTACTGTTGCTCTGAGGGACAGATTGCAGACCTCAGCCTGCATTACACAACTATCTGATTGTGGAGTAATTTGAGATTTCACATACTGCTGCTTTGAGTGACAGATTGCAGATCAAACCCTGCATTACAGAGCGATCTGGCTGCACTAGGTAGAGGCTTCTGCTTAGAGGGACAGATTATTGTTCAAAAAGCATCTCCTAGTTCTAAAGGGAGAGGTTCTAGCTGTTGCTGTAAGTGACAGATTATAGTTCAAAAATCATTGTCTACTCCTATAGGGCCAGGTTCAGCTATTGCTTAGAGGGACAGAGTATTGTTCAAAAATCATCTCCTAGTTCTAAAGGGAGAGGTTCTAGCTGTTGCTTAGAGGGACAGATTATTGTTCAAAAATCATTGGCTACTCCTATAGGGCCAGGTTCCAGATGTTGCTTAGAGGGACAGATTATTTTTCAAAAATCATCTCCCAGTTCTAAAGGGAGAGGTTCTAGCTGTTGCTGTAAGTGACAGATTATTGTTCAAAAATCATCGGCTACTTTGTTATTAGACAGGGAGATTCGTTGTCGACCCTGGACCGGGATATCCTCATCGGCTACTAAAAATTTGTTATTATGTCGTTGTCGATCTTGGAGAGGGAAATCTTAATCCTCTACTAAAAACTTGTTATTAGACAGGGAGATTCGTTGTCGACCTTGGACCGGGATATCCTC
This sequence comes from Glandirana rugosa, assembly GCA_018402905.1. NCBI lineage: Eukaryota > Metazoa > Chordata > Amphibia > Anura > Ranidae > Glandirana > Glandirana rugosa. The sequence continues at coordinate 132,123 of BLSH010097616.1, read as the reverse complement.
ATCGGCTACTAAAAACTTGTTATTAGACAGTGAATGTCGTTGTCGATCTTGGAGAGGGAAATCTTGACCCTCTACTAAAAACTTTTTATTAGACAGGGAGATTCGTTG
>BLSH010097616.1:107676-127406 GCA_018402905.1 Glandirana rugosa | reverse complement strand
AATTTCTGCTATCTGTCCTCAGAGCAACAGCACAGACAGCAGTAGTAAAGTAATCTATCTCAGGATGCAGGATCAGGTCTTAAAATGGCTAAAATCTGTCCCTCACGCCGTCAGCTACCTTTCCCTATACTAACCCAAGGAGCATGTGACTGCAGCACTGTGACTCCAGCTTATAAAGAGGCTGGGTCACATGATGCACCGGCCAATCACAGCCATGCCATTAGTAGGCATGGCTGTGATGGCTTCTAAGGGCAAACCAGTGAAACGCTTGTTGATTGGCTGCCCTGCAGCTTCTCAACACGTGGAGTAAAATAGCAGAACCCCGGACCGAACCCGAACGATTTTTGAAATGTCCGGGTCCGTGCCACGGACACCCAAAAGTTCGGTACGGACCCGAACGTTACAGTCCGGGTTCGCTCAACACTAATCCTGGCCCCATACACATGCCCCACGGCTAAAGTCTGGACCTCAGGCTTTCTTTCACCCTCCTTTCCCATCACTAATGGGACGAGGCAGGGCTGCCCTCTCTCCCCAATAATATTCTCCTTAATTATGGAACCCTTGGCGGAACATATCCGATCTAACCCTTCAATTACCGGTATACAAATAGGAAAAACCCAACACAAAATAGGCCTATACGCCGATGATGTGATAATCTTCCTCACAGACCCCCTCCGCTCTCTCCCGCACTTGACCCAACTTCTAGAACACTTTGGAACACTCTCTCTACAAATTAAACCATAACAAATGCCAAATGCTTCCCATCAACCTAACCCCTATTACCAAACAGCATATCTCAGGACTTGTCCCTTTCTTGTGGGCTCCAGCAGCTTCCCTCCAATACCTAGGGATTCATTTAACCTCCCTAGCTCTAAAATGTTCCACATCAACTTCACTACACTAACTTCAAAAATTACAAATATCTCCTCTTCAATTCAGAAGCTAACATCCTCATGGGCAGGTCGTATAGCCTTAGCCAAAATGTTCATTCTTCCTCACATCCTGTACCTCTTCTGAGCCCTCCCAGTGCCCTTCCTCTCAACTCATCTAAAGAAACAACAATCCATTATCAGCAACTTGATCTGGCAAGGGAAACGCCCCAGATTTAAAACAGCATACCTTCTTCGCCCTGTTAAATTCAACGGAATGGGGGCCCCGAACATCTCCTTATATTACAAGGCTAATATATTAAACCATACCAGAACATGGTGGACCCCCAACTCTTCCCCAACTACTCATCAAATTGACGAGGAGACTCTACAACAGGACCTGACAACCTATCTAGGAGCCTTGATTCTGCACCCGCATCCCCAAAAGACATTTCTTGGACACTATTAATGCCATTCATAAAGTATGGACCTCATTTAGAAATATGACAACTTCTTTATCACACAAAACCCTGGACTTCATCCCACTATCATCCTTGGGAAAAATAATACCGAACCTAAATATCCAAAATTGGGTATCAGCCGGAATCCCCAATGTGGAGCAACTATATTCGCAAGGTAATCTTAGCTCCTTCCGTCCTTTCAATTACCTCGCACCTCATTCTACCAATACCTTCAAATCCGACATGCCTTAAAAAATATCCGGATTAGCGACTCCGATGTTTTGAGCCCCATCCTAGACATACTACGTTCACCCCCAAAAATTCTTAAAGGACTGGGCCCCTTATATCTCTCCCTTTCCACCCCAGCTCAACTACACAAACCAATACCATTCCTAAACTGGGAAAAAATGCTCTCCTTCTCAGCAACCCCGGAACAATGGCATATGGCACAATCCCTCCCTCGGAAACACTCTAAATGCATCCTTCATTGGGAAAACACACTAAAACTCTCCTTCCACTGGTACCTTACCCCTCAGAAACTGGCAAAAATCTATTTTGACCACTCTCCACTATGCTGGAGGAACTGCAACCTTCCTGGTTCTCTCTACCATATCTGGTGGCAATGCCCTAACATGCAACCTCTGTGGAACCAACTTTTCAAACTCATCTCCACTATCATCAACCAGAACCTACCTCTGGACCCTAAGATAGCCTTACTTGGAATAAGCATAAACTCATGGCCTTACAATTACCACACCATCCTCACGCATATCTTTATCGCAGCTAGGCTTTCCATAGCCCGCAATTGGAAATCCCCTACTCCACCAAACCTTAAGGATGTAATTCTCATTCTCAACGACCACGCTCAGCAAGAATACTCCTTTGCAAAAGCTCACCTTAAACAAGAAAAATTTCTAAGAGACTGGCACCCTTGGGTAACACACCCACAAAGCTCTTTCCAACCCTAGAGCTTTACAACCTATAACTTTCAACTTTAAACTCTGAGTCCTCTGGATAAATTCCATACCCCAAGACCCGACTTCACTTCTACCACTTCTCAAAAACTCTTAAATATCAGTATAACAGCATTATGCCAGAACTCTCCACCTCAACGCATTTACACGTATTGCACCAGTTCACTATCACTATCACAACCACTTAACTCCCCTTCTTTCTCGCTCTCCTTCCTCTCCTTTCTTTCTTTCCCCATCCTAACTTAAAAACCCTCATATTATTCAGAAGTTACAGATTATATAACAATGTAGTTACGCTGTTAAAGTTCATGCCTCAATGAGTCCGAAAAGTGCAAATTCCTAAAAAGCCCAGGGCACAGTTTTGATCCCAACTGGGGTGTCCTGGCATTAATATCACTAATCCCTATCTAATCTCACACTGAGCCGCTTACTCATAGGCTTCATTGAAAGCATGATCTCACAACCTATTTGTACTGACTATATACTGTTTTATCTTCTCAAGATACGTTGTCTGTAATTGTCTTTGTATTTTCTTTAAAATGCAATAAAAAGTTAATGGAAAAAAAAATAAAAAAATAAAACTGATATGTTTGGGGGATAAACCCCACGCTGCGCAGGAGCTGTGGATGGGCATTGAACAACAGACCACTGAGTGGTTGTTGCCACTGAGCCTCAAGCCCGGCCTGGTGGTGTGCGACAATGGTCGAAATCTCGTAGCGGCTCTGGGCCTAGCCCGTTTGACGCACATCCCTTGCCTGGCACATGTGCTGAATTTGGTGGTACAGAATTTTCTAAAAAACTACCCGGATATGTCAGAGTTGCTGCATAAAGTGCAGGCCGTCTGTGCGCACTTTCATCATTCTCATCCTGCTGCAACTCGCCTGTCTGCGCTGCAGCGGAACTTCGGCCTTCCCGCTCACCGCCTCATATGCAATGTTGCCACAACTCCACCTTGCACATGTTGGAGAGACTGTGCGAGCAGCAGCAGGCAATAGTGGAGTTTCAGCTGCAGCACGCATGGGTCAGTCGCTCTGTGGAACAGCACCACTTCACCACCAACGAGTGGGCCTCCATGCGAGACCTGTGTAGCGTATTGCAGTGTTTTGAGTACTCCACCAACATGGCCAGTGCCGATGAAGCTGTTCTCAGCGTTACTATACCACTTCTATGTCTCCTTGAAAAAACACTTTGGGCCATAATGGAAGAGGATGTGGCACAGGAGGATTAGGAGGAGGAGGAAGAGGAAGAGGGGTCATTTCCACGGTTATCAGGCCAGTCATTTGCAAGTGGCTCGGAGGGTGGGTTCCTGCACCAGTATAGGCCAGGTCAAAAATATTCAAGCCAGGGCACAGTTCTGGAGGATGAGGAGGATGAGGAAGATCATGAGGAGGTGGAGGAGGAGGAGGGTGAATCACAGCAGGGTGGCACCCAACGCAGCTCGTGGGCATCCTGGAGCATGGCTGGGGGGATACAGAGGACACAGATGATACACCTCCCACAGAGGACAGCTTGTTTTTGCCTCTGGGCAGCCTGGAACACATGGCTGACTACATGCTGCAGTGCCTGTGTAACGACAGCCGAGTTGCCCACATTGTAACGTGTGCCGATTACTGGGTGGCCACCCTGCCGAATCCCAGTTACAAGGACAATGTGCCATCCTTAATTCCCTCACTGGAGCATGAAAGGAAGATGTGCGACTACAAGTGCACACTGGTAGACGCGCTGCTGAGGGCATTCCCAAATGACACCGGGGGCTCAGTGGAAGCACAAGGCGAAGGCAGAGGAGGAGGAGGAAGAGGCCACCAACGCAGCTGTGACACCGCCAGCACCTCAGAAGGCAACGTTAGCATGGCCGAAATGTGGCAAAGCTTTGTCAGCAGCCCGCCACAACAAACAGCACCAACAGGCTGATAGGCAAGGTCTTAGCAGGAAGCAGCATTTCAGCAACATGGTAGAAGAGTATGTGTGCACACGCCTACACGTACTGACTGATGGGTCTGCCCCATTCAACTTCTGGGTCTCCAAATTGGCCACATTGCCTGAGCTTGCCCTTTATGCCTTGGAGGTGCTGGCCTGCCCCGCAGCCAGTGTATTGTCTGAACGTGTGTTTAGCATTGCAGGGGGCGTTATCACAGACAAGTGCAGCCGCCTGTCCACAGCCAACGTGGACAAGCTAACCTTTATTAAAATGAACCAGGCATGGATCCCACAAGACTTGTCTGTACCTTGTGCAGAATAGACATTTAAACCGGACTCACACAGCCATTCGTATACTTGTTTTTTTGAATATGCCGCAATATTTTGGGGGCTATCCCAATTATAAGCAAAAAAAAAAACAGTGTTGGCTACCTCCTCCTACTCCTCCACCACCGCCACTTCCACCTACACTGCCATGGTCACGGCCTAGTCAACTTCTAGGCTCCTACTCCACATCCACCCCCCTTCCCATTTTTTTAATTTGATATGTTTATAGATAGATGTTTATTTTCCCTATCCCCATTTATTTTGTAGGGCACTTGCCCTACTCTTACCCCCATTTTACTTCCTTTTGCAGCCCTCTAGCACTTGCCAGAACTTTGTTACAGCCATTTTTGTGCCTAAAAGTTCAGGCCCTTATTGACTTCAATGGGGTTCGGGGTCCAATATCGTTCACAAAATATTGGAATGTTGCAGGGGCTGCAGGAAGCAACTCGATGGGCAGTAGTAGGACCGGTGCGGAGGCAGGGTATCAGCTTTCTTCTTGTCCAAGATGTCAAGGAAGTCATGGTATGCTTAGGGAACTATCTGGCTGGTATCTGTTGAAGGTTGGATGGTTAGGCACAGGGGGGTCTACTTGTGTGGGAATGTTGGCAACAGTAGCTGGAGGAAAAGGTGACCTCCCCTTTGGACCAGTCAATTGATGAGTTGTGAGCCTGCAGCCAAGATATTCCCTGATGACTGGGAATATGGAAGATCTGATAACATCAAAGCGGAGGAGTTCCTGATGACTAGTGTCTGAGGTTGCGAGAATAGGGACAGTCTCTTGAGTAACAGGCCCTGAACTAGGTGGAGAGTGATCAGTGAGGTGTATGTTCAGTCTTTGTTTCTTTTTTTATTTCAATCGTTTTTTGTTAAGTTTTTCAGTACACATAAAAGAGAACAGAGACATGCGGTGCACATTGTCATACCAGTTATCGCCAAGTCATACAGACTATTTGAACAGCGTAAAGATTCCCTTCTCTTGGATAAGAGGCAACCAGAATTACAAACAGTCAATGATAATAGTTTATGCTAAGCGTGCGTAGCTGGATGTTACCTCATGTTCCCCGCCACCCCATAAGGGAACATGCTGTGGCAGGGGCATGGGAAAACACATCCAATGATGTGTAGCTTATTAAGTGATACTGCAGTACAGTACAGAACAGGGTAATATATTAGTGTACTCAGGAACAGTAAGAAAAATAAGAATACAAAGAATACAAAGTCCAGAAGCATCCCAATATTAGTGATGGGGGTGTGATGGGTCTCAGACTCCCAGTATCATGTGTTGTTTAGTCTCATTAGAAATTTAGGGAGGGTGACAGGCAGAATTCATGTTGGTGTTGCATATGATATTGTTGGCAGGACTAGAACCTTGTTTCAAATGTTAAACTTATTAAGACCACCCGGGTGGTTAAACCCAAATGTGCCAACATCCCATGTCTATGAAATAGGAAAAAGCGGATATGTAACCCCCTAGTTACTCTGGACTTTTAAGGCACCATTAAATGCAACAATAATATAAAGAATACAGTTTATTTGAAAATTAAATAGAATAAAAACCATACAATGACGTATAGCTGAGAAATACAATAGTAAAAAGCTTTTGATACGGCTTGTAAGTACTTCACGTTAATAGCTCGACATGTTTCAGGATTTAGATATTCCCTTCTTCATTGGCATTCTGAAATAATGGAGAGTACATGCTAGAAAATACCATGAATAGATTATTGGTCTACTCCAATATGGGAATCACATCCTAGTCATAGGCACACAATATTTGAAACCAGAAGTTCATATATAGCTCACTCAATTTGTACATAGAAAAATTACCTTGTTATGCCGTGTTCTCAAACCTACTGCAAGTAACTAGTGAAACCATATCCCTGTTCTTCTCGATGCTGTAGTTTCACACACACTTTCCAGATGTTTGCAGAACAGTGGTATGATATCACTGTTCTGCAAACATCTGGAAAGTGTGTGTGAAACTATAGCAGAGCGAAACCATATCCCTGTTCTTCTCTATGCTGTAGTTTCACCCACAGCTTCCAGATGTTTGCAGAACAGTGATATGGGTTCGCCCCGGTTTTTGTTAAAGTGTTACACAGACTTTTCAGATGTTTGCAGAAGAGTAGTTCAGTTAGTCACGGTTTCATTTAAAGTGACACACAGACTTTCCAGATGTTTGCAGAAGAGTAGTTCAGTTAGTCCCGGTTTCATTTTAAGTGACACATAAACTTTCCAGATGTTTGCAGAACAGTAGTTCAGTTAGTCCCGGTTTCATTTAAAGTGACACACAGACTTTCCAGATTCCAGATTGGCTTCTACCGTTAATTAATACTTTTCAGACCCAGTTTGAAGATGGTCCACATCCACCTCCATTTTTGCTTTTTTTAGGTTTTTATTTTTTAAAAAATGCTGCGACATTGTAGTGTGTGTCTGGATAGATCTGGTAGAATCTGGATGGATGCATATGGAGAAGAGATGTTATCTGCTCTGCGAGCTGCTGTCACGATCTGTTCTTTCACGTGGTAGAAGTGCACTCTAAGCAGTACATCCCTTGGTGATTCTGCCGAGTTGAAAGAGGGTCTCGGCAATCTATGTATCCTATCAATCAGGAGGTCTTGTGCCCATAGGGATGGCAATAGCATGGAGGATAGAGCTTGAGCGTATTGTTGGAGTTGATTTGGTAGAACAGACTCCGGAACACCAAGTAGTTTGATGTTGTTTCTCCTCGATCTGTCTTCCAAGTCTGAGATCTTGTCTTTCAGCCAGGCTATATCCTTGCTCTGGGCCCTGTGTGCATCTACCATGGTGTTATGTGCAGATGAATATTTGTCCATTTTCTTTTCCACCCGGTTAACTCTGGTGCCGATTGCTTGTACTTTTGCCTGGCACTGGTTCAGCCTGGACATTATGTCAGATTGTAGAGATGCCCTGAGTGACAGTAGCATTTCTTTGAGCATTGTGTCTGAAATAGGTTATCCCGCTGTGGGGAAGCTGGCTATGGGATCTGGCCCTGGGGTATATACATTTTGTTGACCTGAGTCAGGTCCGCTTACCTCCATTTCCCCATTATGTTGTGGGTCTGCCTGATAGTCTAAGCATGGTTTTTGCATCTGAGGAGTCCTTGTGGATGGTGTAGATGCTCCTGAGGACGATACGCTCCTGCTGGCTGCTTTTTGGGAGTTTTTATGCATGTTCCCGCTATCCTTATTAAGGGTTGCGGTTGTAGGGATTATCTGAGTTTCTGGCGTGGCGCTTCCCTCTTGTTGGAGTCTGCGAGCTGCTGAGGTAAAGTAGCCTGAAAGTTTACAGGGCTGCTGCTGATTTTTTTGTTTTTGTCATCCCTGCGGTGGTGGATCCGCTAGCTCTGTGCAGTGGTCACGGGTTGTTTGGAGGCTCCTGTGTGGTTTACTATTCTCTGACCTGTAGAGACATCAGTTCATGCAGTGATCATAGTGGATGAGGCTTATTAGCCATCATCAGGTGAATCCCTCTTTGAGGTTGATAGTAAGCCCCAAGTGATGTGTGGTTGTACTGCTATGCTTGTGCGGTGGTACAGAGTGGTGCTGTCTCCCTAGCGCAATAGCTGCAGCACACTGGCCGCTCTGAAAGGCCACAATATGGCGGCTGCTCCAGAGTTTCCAGTGGCGCCCTGAGGGTCCTTGTGTCTTCCTGACTTGGTTCCCGGCTGGCAGCAGGTGGATGGTGACACGGGAGGTTGGATGGATTACTACCCCCCGATTCGGCCCTTCATCTGTGGATCGCTTCTGCCCGGAGCCGACCTGGCCTAGGCCTAAAGATGGCGACAGCCACCGCGAGGACATAGGGATAGTGGCAGAGGGAATGGGGCCGCAGGTAAGTGTCCGGGCGGCTCAATAATGATCTGAGTAGGTATCAGAGGGTTTGATGCAGCTTATGTGATACTTGTGGAGTCTCACCCTGCTGATGGTGCATCGGATGTGATCCAATGGAGTAGGGCTTCCTTATGTGCACAGGCCTCCTCCGCTTCTGCCGCCTCTCTGTCCCTGGTGTGACAGGGATGCATTCCTCCGGGACGATCCAATCAGGACCTGTAGTGCTGTGCTCCCTCCTGAGCAGGATTAGATGTTGTATGGCTACCAGAACAGCCGTTAAGCCAGAGTCTTGTCCCTGGGATGGACAGAGCTAGGGATTTAAGCGTCCATCTTGCTCCACTGCTGGCCACGCCCCTTCAGTCTTTGTTTCTTGAAAAGGAGGAAAATATGTCTTTGGCAAGGTTAATAGCTAAGAAGCAGATGCACGCTCCTGAGTCAATGATTGCCCATAGTTTGACCTCCCTTCCAGCCAGCTGTTAAGAGGTAGGACGAATGATTTGAGTAGACACAGTCCTGGATAACTGGAGGTATGAGGGATACGGGTGCCTGGACCTACTTGGCCATACAGGACAGTTATGTAGGAAGTGGCCTGAAGCTCCACAGTAGATGCACAGAGTTGTTTAGTTGCCTATATTCCCTACAAGTGGGTCGGAGTAGACCTATCTGCATAGGCTCTACATCAGAGGTATTGAAGTTTGGAGGAACGGAGGTAGGGACTGCTGGAGCCAGGACTTTGGGTAGTACCCAAGTTGGCCTTAAGTTCTGGGATCGCTCAGAGTGTAGGTCCTGCAGGCGCCTGTCCAACTGGATGGAAACTTGAATGAGAGCCTCTAGTATAATGGGAGCCTCAGATGTTTCTAGCTCATCCTTGAGGATTTCAGGCAGGCCTAGACAGAATTGGAATCTTAAGGAAGGCCGCATCATTCCAATCTGTATCGGCTGCCCACCTATGGAACTCTCTGACGTAGTCTTCCACGAGTCATCTGCCTTGCACAAGGGAATGAAGAGCTGATTCAGCAGTGGCAATTTTCTGTGGGTCATCATATAACACTGCCATGGCTTCAAAGAAGGTGGTGATTGAGTTTAACTCCTCATCCTTCTGCTCAAGCAGGTTATGTACCCAGGATTGTGGTTCATAAGATAGGAGGGAGAAGATGAACCCCCCTCTGATGGTCTCAAGTGCAAAAGTCCTGGCTTGCAGGGAGAATTATAGTTTGCAGGCATTCTTGAAGGCCCTGAACCTCTGTTGGTCCCTAGAGAAGTGTTCATGAGTGAGGACTCTTGGTTCTGGGAGAAGCAGTAACACAGCAAGTGGAGCAGCAGCAGCTGAACTGGAATGTGCAATCGCAGAGGCAGAGCTTCTGGCTGGGTTGGGTTCACCAGAAGCCATTGAAGTAGTGAGAGTATGGAGACGTCCCTCGAGCTGGAAGTATCCGGCTTGTGTCAGAGCTGTCATCTGTTGGCACAGTGCAGGAGCACATCTCTCGGCCTCAGACTAATGGCTGATTGATACTATCAGGTTCTGGTGGCTAAAGGCCTAGAGATTCACTGAGACAGCAGCATAGTCAGTGCATGCCAGGGTCAGGAGCCAGGTGGGTAACAGAGCAGATGAGGTCAGGAGGAGAAGACACAGTCAAACACAGGAAGAATGCAGAGGATATCCAAAGGCAAGCCAAGGTCAAGGACTATAAGCAGTCAGGAGACAGGTCAGGAACAAGCCAGGTTGGTAACGAAGGATCACCGGAGCAAGATTCACAGGAACACAGGGCACAAGCTGAAGATCAATCAGCAACTTCAACCACTGGCAAGCTTCTGTATAAAGGCCCATGTGAAGTGTTGGTGGAGATGCTGGGTCCTAGAGCTTTTCTCCTGCCATTGGTGCCCTGATGTTTGCTGGGTCCTAGAATCCTTCTCCTGCCATTGACACCCTGACAGGCATTTTAGAGGAGAGAATGTAGGAAAGCCAGACAGAGAAGTCATCAAGGAAGCATGACACCAGTCCAGGAGGCGAATAAATCACATAATTCTAAGAGAGGAAGTAAGATGAATATAGGGTGAGATTCAAAAGAGGAGAGGGATGGAGGGGGAGGTAGATGAAGAACCATGACATTGCAATTGCTATCTTGGCAACTAGGAGAACAAAGAATGTAAGTCTCTGACAGGATTTTGGGAAAACTGGAATAGGTTTATTTGAGAGGGCAGTCAAAGCTGTTTTGGTACATTTATACCCATGACTGTATATATGGTGCTCAAAATGTGGGTCCAAAATGATTTCACCTTTGGTCACTGGCACCATACAACATATCCCACTTTTGGACACATTGTCAGGAGCAACTGAGGGAGGAATAGGGTGCAATTTTCCCCAGTTTAACAATCCGGTATTGACTAGAGAAAACGTTGTTTCCACTAGGGACAGTTATAAGACATTCTATCTATCCATTTGTGCCATTCCTCTTGTTCCACAAATGTATGAATGTCCCACCCCAATACTAAATGTTACAGTATAGCATTGCCTATTAGCCTATAGCCTAGCACCTACTGTATATCTGTGACCTTTTTCAATAAATCATGTAGGTAGTGTGATATTTGGTGCAAGTAAAACAATTCTATCTGAGCCATGTCCAATTTATTTCATTGGTATATGGCATCCAGTCTCCTCATCTCTTTAATAAAATGATGTACCCCATACAAGGACCCTGTTTAACCAACAAGTGAAGGTGGTTTGTGTAGTCTAAACCCTGTTCCAGCAGGGTAGGGAATCTAACTTAAATAACTGGGTCTCCTGAATATTCAGGCTGTGGTGGTTGTAGAACAGAGGAGACTTGGAAGGGAGATCCAGGGGCAGTACCTGGGTGATGGGCCAAACAAATATCCCTCATCAGAGAGAGAAGGAGATGGAGAGATTAGCTCTTATTACTGCCCCCCTTCCCGCTCCTCCTGCCTCCCCCTTGTCCTGCTGCCATGAGCCTGCCTTCACCATACATTGATCTGGAGGCAGTCATAGACTATAGAAAACCGTGTCTGCCACACTACAGATCCCTGTGCATTGTCTGGAATGTAGCAAAGATACAACATCACACATCTGCCATGCTCCGTCCCATGTATGCACCCCTTTCTGGCAGGTTTTTATTCTGTTCCCCAGTTGGAGAGATGTCCCTTTATTTCCTGTCTTGGTGAAAATGCTGAATGGGAAACAAAAAGAAAGGTAAGGAAAGGAGACAACAATGAAAACCCATTTTTGTACAGTGTAGATAGTTTAATGTTATAATGTTTTATCCCTGTTGGAGACCCCCCCCCGCATTCTATTCCAATAAGTGTTGTTAATGAATTAGGTTTGGGAGTATAAGTACATTGGTGGGGACGTTTTTAAACTAATTCAAAGACTGGAGAAATGATTCATCAATTCTGTACAATGGAGTGTTATGAGGTTTAGTAATTTTGAACAAAACAGATGCTTTATCAGCATGCCCCCCAAACTCCTTCAACGCTATAGGAGCTCATTTTACTGATTTACCCAATTTTGTTGTGGATTTTCCACAGCAGAGTGAGTTTGGGGTCTAAAAACCCAACAAATCAGAGCGAATTATGAATGACCTATTCCCCACTATTGGACATTTACTTTTTATCCTCTGATGTAAAAATGTAATTTTACGAGATTAAAATATAAAAACTTTAGTAAAGTATATCTTGAAAATGAACAGTAATTCTCAATTACTAAAAGTGCACTGAATATGAAATAAGAGAATAAACCAACTTTATTAGATCACTTACACTGCCTGATATGGATTTCTTATTTTCAGAGTGAAGTTACTATTCTTCTGTTCTTTGTTCTGTAGTGTAAATCGGTGTCAGTCGATGTGTATAAAGTTCTGGTGATTGTGTCTCCTCCTGAGCAGAGCTGCCGGTGACTGAGATGATCTGCTGTGTGCCATGAATTGGTCTTTGGTGCTCTGTGTCTGTTACCTGCTGATTCTTCTCTTTCCCATCACATCCTATGGAGTCGCATTGACCCGGAGCTCAGCATCTCCTTGTAGACTTAATATGCCAAGGCCAGCATGGGAGTATGAATATTACCGGGAGGGAGATGTCATTATCGGAGGATTGATCTCTGCTAATATAGACAGCCAATTTAGCTCAAATAAAAATTTTGTCAATTTTACAAGCTCACCTGTACGCTTTTTCTTGTGTGAAAAGTAAGTCTTTTTTTCTCATCTTTGTTCTCTCTGTATAATTCAACAAAGAGAAAATGTAATTCTTCATTGTCACTGTAATATTTTCTGAACATTTACAGCTGATTCTATTTTATATGTTCTCGTTATTTGGTTACAGTCTGTGTTGCAGCAATATACAATGAATACATTTGGCTTCCATCATATTTTGTCTTCAGGCCATGCTGGGATTTCTGATAAATAACCATGTCATGTATGTAGTTATAAAATCTAGATGATTCCATCATTGCCAGGAGAGAGGGAGGGAGGTGTGCTGTCATGTAATAGATTGTGTGTATGATCTTCTACTTATCAGGGCCGCTCACAATAAAGGCTATTCACAGCATAGTAATAAGCCAGCCTGGGGAAAACCTAGGGATATACTGTATGTATAAAGTAGTGAATCTGACATTCAACAAATATTCATTGCAGGTGAATAATTATTGTGGTTAAATGTGTTTTAAATGACAATGATTGATTAACCAACAGTGAATGTTTGTAAAGTCACATGTACCGCTTTAAAAATGACTCTTAGGCTTTCCTCATGCTCACCGTTTGCTGTCACCAGGGATGAGCCAAAAATCTAGGTTTGCACTGAACTTTCAGCCTCCTGTGTAACTGGAGCCAAGCATCATTAGAAGTTGTATTTGCACCTCTTCTATAGTTGATAGCTTCCCACTTTCAATGGTTCCTATGGAAACAGAAGGTGCCGCACCTGACACTTACCTAGGAACTGTTGGCATCAATGACCATTGCCTTACATGACCATATGTGTTGAATAATGAAACCCCTCTCCTCACTCATTCCCTTATATAGTTGATGAGATATCAGGGAGCTGTAATTTGGTGGGGCATATCGGTAGGATCCATGTGCCCGCTCCATCAGTTTTTCTTTTTAATGAGTCAGGTGGAATCTTGATTAATAATGAATTTACAACAAGGGACATTTGGCGTGGGGGGGGATTTTATTTATTTTTTAAAAATGATTTGGTTTCTACATTTCTAGGTTATACCTTCTTTTTTTTTGTGAATGTATCCCATACTCATTCACAAGGGGGGCAGCATCTGGGGGTTTCTTATTAGAAAGGGCTTCCAGAACCCGATAAACCCTCTGCTTGCAACCCCCCACATCTGTTTGGCCAGGATTGAGGGGACAAGATGATTTTCCAGGTGGTGTCCTGATATGGTATGGTTCAGGAGGAGGGCTCACCCCTTTCCAATTCAACCAGGCTGCACGCTCAGATTAAGGGTCTGGTACAAATTTTAGGGGGGCCTCGTGCATTATTTTTTTTTTTTCTGTACCAGACTCAAAGAATTAAACATGTTTTTCTTTCTTGCTGTAGGATGCGCTACATTTACAAAGAAAAATATAATAAAATGTAACCCCTTGGCGCCAACTGTACTCATACTGTATATGCAGCCTCATGGAAATGGGTCTTTATCCACAAAGGCACACTCCCAGAACACAGACTGGGCTCTCGCTAAGAGCCCCAATTCTTATACTAATGATCATAAACTGGAATTCCTGGTTCCCAGTCACCTGGTTGCTGTGGCAGCCTCTGATTGGCTATCACAATGATCAGTCACTGTGCAGCCTGTCCATGTGTTTTTTTTCTCCTCCAAATGAAGAGAAAGATACATTTGGGGAGATTTACTGATACTGGTACACACAGAATCAGGTGCATAGTAATTAGGTAGCTTCTAACTTCAGCTTTGACAAAATCTGGAAGCTGATTGGTTACTATGCACAGCTGCAAAAGATTCTGTGTGCACCGGTTTTAGTAAATATCCCTCATTGCATCTTTCTCTCTTTGCAGGGGAGAAAATGTCAACAAACAAAAGTGCTTAAAAAATATAAATAATGTATCAGATGTTCAATGCTGCTGTGTCCTCTGGTGGTTTCCCTAGTAAAATTCTTTCTGCAAATATTATATCCCTGCCTAAATCAGAAGATCACCTCTTCGACTTTTCCCCCCATGTCTCTGATAAACAACGACCCTAAATTATACGTGAGACTAGTGGCCCATAAACTAGCCCCTTTCATGCCTCACCTTATGCATCCTGACCAGGTCAGTTTTACTTTAGGAAGACAAACCCCTGTTGCCACATGTAAGATAACAAATCTCTTGTAGTATACCGGGTCCAAAAAATCCTGACCCTATTTGTAACTCTTGATGCCGAAAAGGCATTTGATAGGATCCACTGGGATACATGAAACATACTCTCACGAAATTTGGTTTCCAGAGCAATATTTTGTTGGCCATTCTAGCCCTTTACTCTAAACTCTCCACCCGAGTCTTCTCAGACGGGGTCTTTTCAGACTCATTTGCCACCACCAATGGCACGAGGCAAGGGTGTCCCCTTTCTCTATTAATTTTCACTTTAATGATGGAACCCTTAGCACAAAACATGGTCTACTAATTCTATCTCAGGAATTCAGATTAAAGACCAACAATTTAAATTCACATTATTTGATGACATAATTCCTCACCATAACGGAACCAGCTTCTTCCCTCGCAAATGTGTGTGAAGTCTTCCATCACTTCAATCCTTGTTCGTTTTATAAAGTAAATGATTCTAAATTGAATATTCTTAGCATAAAGGTATCTGACTCTGATAAGTCCCTCCTTAAATACAAATTTCCCTTTTAATGGGTGAGTACCTCCATGCCCTATTTAGGCATCTTTTTAACCTCTCCCTCCTCCAACCTATATACAAGCAACTACCTACCATTCCTACATACTTGCAACCATGACCTCCAATAGATAAGTAAACAATATCTTTCATGGGCTGGCAGAGCAGCAGCTTTTAAAATGATCATTTGACTGGATAAAATGGAAACCACGCTGTCCATACACATCCATCATAGAACATAACTCTGAGGGAGGTATGAGCTTTCCTGACATAAAAGATTACTATATGGCGGTAATATTGGGCCAGGTTAGACATTGGTTTACGCCCTCATTTAACCACTTCAGCCCCAGAAGGATTTACCCCCTTTCTGACCAGAACACTTTTTGCAATTCGGCACTGCGTTGTCTAACTGACAATTGTTGTTGAACCCAAACAAATCTGACATCCTTTTTTCCCATAAATAGAGCTTTCTTTTGGTGGTATTTAATCTCTTCTACATCACTTCTGATCACCGCTATGAACAAAAAAAGTGACAATTTTGAAAAATAAAAACTATATTTTTTACTTTTTGCTATAATACATAGCCAAAAAAATATAAAAAAACAAGTTTATTCATCAGTTTTGGCTGATATATATACTTCCTCATAATTTTGGTAAAACAAAAATTGCAATCGGCGTATATTGATTGGTTTGCACAAAATTTGCTGTGTTTACAAACCATGAGAATTAATTTATGGCATTTCTACCTTTACTAGTAATGGCGGCGATCGGGACTGCAATATTGCGGCGGACAGATCGGACATTTTTGACACTTTTTTGTAAAGCGATCAAATCTAAAAATATCCACTGATTACTCTATAAATGTCATTGGCAGGGAAGGGATTAACTTGCAGGGGGCAATCAAGGGGTTAACTGTGTTCCCTAGGTGTGCTCTAACTCTGTGGGGGGGGGGGGTGGGGGGCTGGGCTGGCAGGGGCATAACAGATCTAACTGATCCCACTTACAGGGATCAGTAGACCACCCTCATGCTCACTGACAGAGCGGGGAACTGCTGTGTTTACATCAGCGGCTCCCCGTTCTCCCTGTGAAGAAGGCGATCGTGGGTCATCGGCAGACATCGAGTCCATCCGACCCAGGGTCACACTGTTTGCATACATATATGCATGGGGGGGGGGGTGATGGGGGAGAAAGAGAGAGGGAATATGTAGTAATTTTCATGTATGTTTATCTCTTTTTCCCAATGCATCTTTTTGTGATTTATGTCACACAGTGTTTTTGTGAGTACTAACTGTTAGTAATGTTTGACATATTATTGCAGATTGTCATCTCTTTTTAACATTTGTAGTCCCACATCAGTTGTTTTTAGTATGTAATTAGTATACTCAAATTGTGATGCTACTCACCTGGGTGGGTGCGGTTTGTTTAATGAGCACCTCTATAATATGTGGGGCACCAGCACTATGTTTTTGTAATGATTAAGCTCGTTATGGACGAGTGAAACGCGTCTACCTTATATCTTACCTGCATTGCCTGACAATAAACATCAAGCTTTATCATTGTCCGTGGACTGCTGTTTTATCTTGTTTTCTTCCATCACACTGAGGTAGCCTGCGCGAATTGCCATTTATAGACGCATCAGTGGCATGGAAGTTCTCCCTAAATACAATCCTGGCAGAAGATGACCAATGCATCCCTGTCCCTTTAGAAACATCCAAATTCATACTCCAGAAATATCTCTTAAACATTGGTCACAAATCAGAATTCGACTGTTGACACTAATGCAAAATAACCAATTTCTACCTTTCTCGACTATACAAAAGAGACACATTATACCCCCACAAGGTACATACACGTACAGGAAATTAGCCTCTTACCTACATACGAACCCTATTCCAAATGTTCGATTGCCTAAAAGACGTGGTCCTTTTGAGAATCGAACACCCCTAAACTAAAAGGGATTACTATTTTATACAATCTCCTTCATGATAAGACTACATTTGTTAAAACAGCAGCATTTGGGGGGCGTGGCTTAGGCATGCTGGAGTGAGGATGTGTTCCAGCAGAGCTCCGGGACACAGACCGTGATATCTTTATCACAGCGGCGACAAACACACCAAATAGCCGGCTAGCTATGCCAGGCAGAAAGCGGACCTCGTCACAACCACCGCGGACCCCCAGGACCCGCTCCGGATCGCTAGACGCATACTTTGGAGGACCGAGCCGCGACCGCGGAGGAACTGCCAAGATGGCGGCGGGTGAGCACGCGGCCTCAGCGGCCTCTCCGATCACATCCCCTGCAATACCTTCCCTGACGCTCCTGCCCCCATCTCCACCGTCTGAAACAGACAGCAGGACAAATGACTCTGACCTAGGAGATGTGATGGCTGACAAGAGCCTGAGGGCTCACCTCCTCTCCCTACCCACTAAAGCAGATCTGGAGACGTTTGTCTCTCGTGTGGAGAAGGCCTTCCGCCAGGATATCGAGGCCTTGCAGGCTGATACAGCACACATAGGGGGGAGAGTAGAGACACTTGAAACACAGTGGGAGGACACAGCTGCCAGCATCCATTTGCTGACTGAACGATGCAGGGCCCAAGACCGCAGAATTGACTCCCTGATCGACCAGATGGATGATTATGAAAACAGAAGCCGCAGGGTAAATATCCACATTAGGGGTCTGCCAGAAGCCACAAGACCCAGGGACAAAGTCCCTACACTACAGGGCCTCTTTAAGCAAATTCTAGGCCGAGAGGCCCCGGCGCATATTGAAATCGACCGCGCTCATAGAGCGCTCCGACCACCCTCAGAAGACCCCGACAAGCCGAGAGACATCATATGTAAGCTACACAAGTACTCCGTTAAGGAACGCATAATGTACCATGTGAGGGGCACGCGATATGTGGACTTTGATGGTGCAAAACTGTCATTATACCCGGACCTGTCCAGACGCACGTTAATGCAACGCAAAGCCCTCAAACCACTGCTAGAAGCACTACAGGATGCTAAGCTGATATATAGATGGGGATTTCCATTCCACCTGGCGGTCACCAAAGACGACCAACAGCACATCCTGCGCACAAGAGAAGATTTACCACGCTTCCTAAAAGACCTGGGACTGCCAACAGTGGACATTCCAGACTGGAGACTTGCCCCTGAGCTACCCCTCCCGCCTAGACCTCAGGGCTGGAGACAGGCTCGCCGAAGAAGACGCACTGGAGCCCAGGGGAACACCTCTCAGAGAGCCTTGTCTGGAGTTGCTCTGGTGACCTAAAGCTCACCCTGAACTGCAGAGCTGCTGGCTAATACCTGATAGCACTGTGACATGTGAAAAAGGGGAATACCCCCTTTACCAAACCGCAGGCAGAGGCTGGACGACCAGCCGGACCTTTAACTAAAGCACGGTCCCCTCCCGGACTCGTTCCTCGTGCCTTTCTACTTTCCCCCAGTAGGGATGCTCTCCGGAGCCTTGGTCCTGATTAAGGACAAAGTGGCGCTTGGGTGTCCACGCTGCTCCCCCATGGAGGGGGGTGGTGGGGACACCCGACCGTCACTTCTAGGGCGCCTGATGGTGCCCAGCGGGTATAAGACCTGTATGATGTTTACATTGTTCAATGTTTTAACGGTTCAAATGTGGTTTGTTTCATATTTTGATACTATGTGTCTTTTGCATTTTCCTAGTACACCATGCAAGATACTCAAAGCGTGCTGTGGGTCTCTCTTCACTGGCGCTGGGCCAGGGGCGAAGGCATTCCTCGTTATCCATCATGGCAACCCTAAAGATAGTCTCGTATAATGTGAGAGGTCTCGGTTCGCCGATGAAGCGCGGTAAGTTGTGGGTCGAGACAAAACGACTGGGGGCACACATACTTTTCCTACAGGAAACTCATTTTGGCACTGACTCGGCCCCACGCCTGCCTACCCATCTCTACAGGCAGTGGTTTCTGAGTAACTCGCCACGGGCCAAATCGGGTGGGACCGCGATAGCTGTCCACAAACATTGTCCTTTCATACCCACCGATCACCAGGTTGATAACAATGGCAGATGTGTATTCCTTAAGGGCACTATCTATGGCCACAAATACACTCTTGCAGCTGTGTATGCCCCCAACAGCGGACAATTGACTTTCCCGAGTTAGCGACACCGGCAATCCCTCAGGTCACTCATAACCAGGTAGTCATACTCCAGATAGACACACATCTGTAACACCTGACAGCTTTTCGTCGACATCAGGGACGGAAACCCTAAGTCGTTAGAGGTCGTCAGGTGTTCTACCACGTCGACGTCCCAGAAGGACTTTACGTAATCTTTTCGTATTCTCACCCAGCTCACAGGGCTCCTCCACAGATGAAGACCTAGACCTGAATGTAATTTCAGAGGAGGGTGATAGTTGACCGGAAGAGACTTACTGCTCTCCCTAAGATCATGACATAGATTCTTTCAGTTAACAGGCGACAACCCCCGTATGTGTCGACGTTCTCACATAAAC
>BLSH010097616.1:85199-102636 GCA_018402905.1 Glandirana rugosa | reverse complement strand
CGACGTGGAACACTGACCGAGCCGCATAGAAGACCCTGGACACTACAAAGGGTCTTCTCACGGCTCTCCATCCCCTCCTTCCACCTGAAGGAAGGACCTCGGCGCCGTGGTCCCCTCCTTGACCTGGACCCTGGGACACTTTTGTCCCAGGTACCAGTGGGGGGTTTTATTACTGTACGGTTAACACCGTACAGCCCCCAGTGGAAGGTAATTTCGCCTTCAAGGTGAAAACCCACCTTGAGGTGAAATTTACGACGACAAAAAAAAAAATACATTAGAAATAAATAGAAAAGTATTCTGTCTTGTCTTTTACTTCGTCATCCGCTATTATATAGCAACAAATTGGTGGGTACAACGTCGCACGACTGCGCAATTTTCAGTTAAAGCGACGCAGCGCCGAATCGCAAAAAGGGCTCCGGTCCTAAAGCTGGAAATCCTTCCGGGGCTGAAGTGGTTAAACAACGATATATTATCGCCTACTGCTTCATTTTCTGTTCTGTCTTATGAAAAGATAAATAAAGATTACATAAAAAAAAAAACAGCAGCATTTAAAGTGGAGTTCCACCCAAAAGTGGAACTTCCGCTTTAATGGAAGGTGACCCCCGACATGCCACAATTGGCATGTCATTATTTTGGGGGGTGACCATGGACCCTGTTTTCACAGGGTCCCAGGTCCAGTTCCTCCCCTGGTGCCGCGGCTCCAGGAAGGAAGTCCACCTTCCTCCCCTACCTCTCGGCACTCTTCTGGGAAACATCACAGGTCCCAGAAGATACGCCGAGCCAGTCACAAGGTGCAGCGCGACTCACGGATGCGCAGTGCACACCCGGCTTTGAAGCCAAAGCTGGGTGCGCATCTTCATGATACCGGCTCCACCAAGGGGAGGGGTGAAGAGCGAACCCTCTGCGACTGCATCGCTGGAGCGAGGGACAGGTAAGTGTCTGATTGTTAAAAGTCAGCAGCTACACTTTTTGCGGCTGCTGATTTTTACATGGGTGGACCTCCACTTTAAGAGGTTTGAAAGAGATTTACATACCTCCGTCTCTGATTCCCAGTGATGGCAAGCTATTCAATACCACTATAAATCTTCTAACTTAGTTAATTATTGGGAATTGTCACAAAAACTCCATTAACTTACCCCTGTTCAAATGTGCAAATTCCCAAACCTAGATGATGATCAATGCTGGAAGGGATGATCCTATACAGGCTCTCTAATTCATATTCTTTGGGAGTGCCCCCATGTATACCCCTTCTGGATAAAGTATTCTCCTTTATTTCAGAGATCACTGGTATCCAAGAACCCCTCTCCTCCTTTAGCCATTCTTAGCCTGGGAATTGAATTTTTTCCACATAACCTCAAATCCCTAGTCATGTATTTATTATTTGCCGCTAGACTGCTTATCATGACCAAATGAGAAGCTCCTTAACCCCAAATATTTGAGATGTTAAGATACAACTAAATTTAGTGAAAGAATATGAACTTTGTTCTGCTCTGCTATCTAACACACATGCAAAATTCGCAAAGGCCTGTAAGCCATGGCTATTATACAAAATGGGAATAAGTTATCTACCTCTGTACAAATTTCTAGCTAACAATATCGGATACACCCATACTAAGTATCAATTAATGATTACTGCATTTGATGTAATGATTGGACTGGCTTATTAGACTGTATACCTCTGTATATTACTTTACTTACATACATTATTCGTGTTACCGCATTGTATTTCTCCTCTTGTTTATATAAAAATCAATAAAAAATATTATTGAAAAAAAATAAATGAATAAACAAATAAATAAACTAGATCAAGGTTTGATCTACAATTGTTAGTGTTAGGGTCAAGGTAAGAGTCAAAGGTCAATGCAAGGATCAAATGTCAGGGTCAAAGCTCCAGGTCAAAGATCAATAGGATTTTTTTTTAAAAAAAAAGCATTTTTTATTAGTATCAGCACCAGTGTTAATGTCTTTTAGGTAGAATAATAAAATGTGCACTATTGTTTCTGGGCCATACTATGGGTATAAACAGCAAATAACATACAAATGTGTGGTATCAATGTGATCATCATGGGCAGGGGAACTTACTTTGGGTTGTTCTTTGGTGGTAAGTTATGGTAATAGCAAGAAATATACAGCTATTGTTTTGCTATTTGGGGCCAGTATTCATTTGTTAATAAAAATAAAATATTCAGGAGATATTGGTTACCATTTACCAATAAAAGAAAGTCTAATTTATCTTGAAAAAAACAAGGTATAATCTTCTTGAATGCACTAAGTAGTTGCAATGATATGTACAAATTTTGGGCTGAACTCGGACCTGAAACCGACCAAAAAATGCACAGGGCTCCTGTGCAAATTTGCACTCGCACTGGAGCCGCAGCGTAGATATGTGAACCGGCTTCATGTGAAACCCGCATCCAATTTGCAATAGAGTGAACCCAGCCTAAAACAGCACACAGATATCTGTGGGTTTGTGTGTTGTTGTTTTTGTGGATAGAAGTCAGCAATGTAATATCATTTGCCAGAAATTTGAAATACTTTATTCCTTTGTAAATGACAGTGTTCCTGCAGCACTTTCTGTACATCACAGAGGTGCACCTCTTAATGGCCAGGATGAGGGCACCCCCCAGGAATGTTATTTTAAGGAATTGGGTATTTTTAAGGTTTCACAATCACTACTACTGGCCAAATTTACTTTTTCTTGCAGTGCCCGCACCCTCCAGCTATTTTTACACCCCCTTGATAATTTGTTTTTTTATTTTATTTTGGCCTGTTACTGGAGGATGTTTAAGTGGTTTTTTGATTCCCAAGTCTTTGTTCCTTGAGAGGGAAGCACAAAGTTTTCTTCTGGTACTCAGCTGTCTCCTTCACTGAGTCCCACTAAAGTTTCCCGCAGACTTTGGGAAGAACAATTCCTTCAAAGCTTGTCTATTTTGAGAAGAGGAGATTAAGGGGGGATATGATCAACATGTACAAATACATAAGTGGTCCATATAGTGAACTTGGTGTGGAGTTATTTACTTTAAGGTCATCACAAAGGACAAGGGGGCACTCTTTACGTCTAGAGGAAAAAAGATTTCATCTACAAATACGGAAAGGTTTTTACACAGTTAGAGCTGTGAAAATGTGGAATAGACTCCCCCCAGAGATGGTTTTGGCCAGCACGGTAGATTGCTTTAAAAAAGGCCTGGATTCTTTCCTTAATGTAAATAATATAACTGGGTACTAATGTTTTTTTTTGTTAAACATTATTCGTTTATTATAGCAACAGAAGGAATATATCTGTACAAGCTTGTTACCTTGCCATTTGTTCATTAGCTCTCCTGTCAAGCCAGGTGAAGCTTCAAAACCAAGAATCACATTGTCATGTAGTGGTGAAATAAAACATGAATAACAAACAAAATAACATATTCGATCATGGAGAAGCTTCCTAAAACAAATTGAATATTGAAAATAGCTTTCAGATCACAGATATATAACGAAATCAAGAAAGTATTGATGAAAGAAATAGAAGAAAAGAAAGTAAAGGTGGTAATAGTAAGAGAAGAAAGGACTTCCCAAGAGGGACCTGTGGCGGCAAAATCCGAGCACATCTGCATCCAAGATTAAGTTAGCAATGACTCAAGTTTATCTGACCATTTAAAAGCAAACCAAGGTTGCCAAGTCTTGTGAAAGCTTTCCACTTGTTCGGAGGCCTGTGCCCGTGTTTCCTCCATTTCGCAGACATCCGACACCCTGGTCAGCCAGCATCTAACTGTAGGAATACTGGTGGAGTTCCAGTGTAGAGGGATCAGGGATTTCGCTGCATTCAGCAGATGTCTGGACAGTGACTTTTTTTTTTTTTTTGAAATAATATTTATTGAATGTTTTTCACATTACATAACATGTAAAGACAACAAATACAATAAGTAACTGCTGCTATGGCTCAATGGGGTAACAGGGTTAACTGTCGAGGTACTAATGCGGTGAGTAGTGACTGTTATCTCCCATCAAGGGGGGGGAGGGAGGGGGGGTTAGGACAGTGACTTTTTGTACGCTTTGATTGAGAAATTGTTTATGTGCAGCAAACAGCTCGCCTCATCCAGTGCTAGGTTCGTCTCTGTTATGAGAACAATCCCCTTTTTAACTACGTCCCAGAATGGTTTAAGAGCTGGGCACTGCCACCAAATATGTAGCAGTGTGCCTTTTTCCCTTTGGCACCGCCAGCAGGTGTCGGATGTCTGCGAATTCCATTTGTGCAGTTTATCCGGGGTTAGGTACCAATGTGTTAGGAGTTTATAAGCAGTTTCCTGCATCTTGGTACTGATAGAACATTGGTGGGCCAGAGAGCAAGCCCGTGACCACTGTTTATCTGAAATTTCCCTCTGAAGAGCCTCCGACCACTTCCTCCTGAGGCCCTCCGATTCATTGGCTCTACTCAACCTTAGCCACTGATAAGCGACCGAAGTCGCTCTTTGGAAGTGCTCACCCGCATGGCATACCGACTCCAAGGGCGTCAATGGTCTGGTGAAGTAAGGTTTGTGTTTGTTGTCTGACAAGTAGCTATGTAACTGCAAGAATGACCAGAATGGAAGATGTGGAAGCATATGATCATGCATCAGAGTCTGTTGGTCTTTCCTCCTACCATTGTGAAAACAGTCTCCCACCCTTAGGGCCTGGTGGGTCACTCCTGATCTAAAGATTCCGTTTCCCATTCCCGGGACAAAATCTGGGTTGTCCTGTAAGGGGGTGAGAGGATTCAGCTTCGAGGTGATACTAGTGCTTGTCGCTACTTCATGCATGACCTTCAAAGTGGTCCCTGTGATCGGATGGTTCTTCATGTCTGGGGGTTGTTTCTCCCTAACTAGCCATGGAGCCCAAGTCAGTGGTAAGGGATTTATGTCGGCCTCTAAGGTCACCCAGTCCTTCGTGTCCCTGTGACAGTGCCAATCAATGACCCTTGTGATGTGAGCTGCTCTGTAATATTCTCTTACATCTGGCAAACCCAGTCCCCCTGACTCTTTAGCCCCTGTCAGTAAGGCTAGCTTGATTCTGGGGTGTCTGTGACCCCAGATGAAGTTCCTAATTTGTGATTGTATCAATTTCAAGAAACCCGTCGGTATGTGGATAGGGAGTGTGCGCAGCAGATACAGTAGCCTGGGAAGTAAGACCATTTTTACTATGGCTACACTGCCCAGCCGCGAAAAAGGGCCAGCATTCCAACCCTCAAGTTCTGTCTTCATCTGTGCTAACATGGGGGGGAAATTCTGCGTGAAGGTTGAGCTGGCACTCTGAGTCAGCCATATGCCTAAGTACTTCAATTTGTGGGAATCCCATCGAAAGGGCGAGTTCCGTTTAATCTGTTCAAGCTCTGTTACGGGTATATTCAGATTTAATGCTTCCGATTTCGAGTAATTAATTTTTAAATTGGAAATATATCCAAAATGCGTAAAGGCTCGGGAGAGATTGGGTAAGGTGGTGTGAGGGTTTGTTAAGAAAAATAGTAGGTCATCTGCGTATGCTGCCACTTTATACTCCCTACCTGCCAGTTTGAATCCCTTGATATCTGGGTTGTCGTTAATCAATCTGATGAACGGTTCCAGTGTCAGAATGAAAAGCAGGGGCGACAAAGGGCACCCCTGCCTAGTACCATTCGAGACCGCAACCTTCTCAGACAGAGCCCCATTGATTTTTAGTTTAGCCGAAGGGTTTTTATATATGGAAGCTATCCAAGCCAGCATCCGTGGGGGTAGACCTATGTGTGTGCAGATGGCTAGCATAAAATCCCAGGAGACTCTATCAAAGGCCTTCTCCGCGTCCGTGGACAGGAGAAGGCCTCTGGTCTTTCTAGTGTGAGCCGCCGTGATTAGTAGCATAGCTTTAGTCACATTGTCTTTCGCCTCCCTTCCCGGCATGAATCCCACCTGCTCTCGTCCCACCACCTTGTCCAACAAGGGTCGTAATCTTGTAGCTAGGATCTTCGTGAACAGCTTAAGATCTAAGTTTAGTAGGGATATCGGTTTGTAACTGGAACAGACCTCTGGGTTTTTGCCCCCCTTAGGGATCACCGTAATGTAAGCTGAGAGGAAGTCTGGAGATGTTCTTGTAGTGTCTGGCAGGGAGTTCAGCGCCCCTATCAATGGTTTCGTCAGAATATCCATAAATGTCTTGTAGTAGATGGCCGTGAACCCATCTGGCCCTGGACTTTTCCTGGGTTTCAGGTCTCGAATTGCTCTAACCATTTCTGTGTCCGTGATTGGGTCGTCTAGATTAGCGGTGTCATTCAAATTTAGAGCAGGAAGGCCACTCCTCTGTAGATAGTCCTGAATTATCTCATGTCTGTCGCCCTGCAAACCTGCCGGTCTGTGTTGGGGCGTCAGATTGTAGAGTTTAGTGTAAAAAGCGTGAAAGTGTTTCGCTATAGCGTCTGTGGTGACATCCAGTTTACCGTCCCGTCTTCTAATACCTTTGATTGTGTTCATGGCTATTGTGTCTTTGAGAGCACTCGCTAAGAGTCTCCCCGTCTTGTTTCCTGACTCATAGTACAGTTTTTTCCTAAAGAACAATATCCTTTTGGTTTTGTAGTCTAGTATCTGCTGTAGGGCTTTCCTCGTCTCTAACAATTCCGTGGCTGACTGTAAGGATAGTGTTTGTTTATGCATGGTCTCCAGGTAGTTAATTTTGCCCGTCAGTCTGTCTATTTCAGCCTTCCTCTCTCTCTTACGTTTGGCTCCCAGTCTCATTAACTCCCCTCTAATCGTACACTTGTGGGCCTCCCAGATACTCATGGGGTCTATGCCTGGGGTAGTGTTTCGGACGAAGAACTCCTCCAGGGTGTGCTTTATCCCCGGTAGAAGCTCAGGATCCGTTAGGAGTGAGGCGTTAAGCCTCCAAGTCTGGCTCCGTCCAGAGGGGTCTACTGGGTGCAGAGTTAACGAAATTGGAGTGTGATCTGACAAGGTTTGGATGCCTATGTGGGCCTGCGTTAGCCCCTCCAAATCTCTCTGTGAGATAAAGAGATAGTCTATGCGTGAGTACCGTTCATGTGGTGCGGAGTAAAAAGTAAAATCCCTACCCTCTGGATGGACAAGGCGCCATGTGTCAATCAGATGAAGCGAATGGAGAAGTGTTTTGATCTTTTTGAGGGCCCGATATGTCACGGAGGATCTACCCGTCGAAGTGTCAGTCTGAGGATTCAGCGGAACATTAAAGTCCCCTCCTAAAATGAGACATCCTGAGGAGAATCCCTTAAGTGCTTGTGTCATCCTCTGGCAAAACCTGACATGGTTCTTGTTTGGAAAGTACACATTCGCCAGTGTTAGGGGTCTGCCTTCATATGTGCCTTTCAGAAATATGAACCTACCCCCTGGGTCCGTCATCTGCTCTGATAGTTCAAATGGGGCCTCCCTGCTTATGAGAATGGAGACCCCCTTTGACCTGGAGTCATTATTGGTTGCATGTATAGCCTTTGTAAAAAAGGAGTCGGTTAGCCTCTGAACATGGTGAGTCTTAAAATGTGTTTCCTGAAGGAACACGAAATGTGGCTTACCTCTTCGGAGTTCTCTCAGGAGGGTGGTCCTTCTCTCTGGTATATTTAATACCCTGACATTGTGGGAAATGACCGTGGGTTGTTGCCCTAAGGAAGCATACGCCATTTTGAAGTCCCTGGTGAGAGGGTCTGGAATACTTCAAATCACTTCTGGTACCTCTGTAAGACAGACTTATATTAATGTCACTTTACCGAATGATGATCCCCCCTGGGAATGTAGATAGATTATAGTATAAAAGAATATCAATGGCAGAAAGAAAGGAAAAGAGAGGAAAAAAGAGAAAGTCAATCAGGAAGAGTGATCTAGGTCGTCAAATACGTAAATCTAACGAACTTCAAAGTAGGTGGAGCACCAACTTCCCACCTTTTGGGGAGCACAGTGGGAGGCTGCGCTCTTTCCTGGTGCAACTGCACCCTTCTCCTCTCCGTTTCGGAACACAGACACCGTGTATCCAGAAAGGGAGAGCAGTGTTCAATAATAGTGTCTTCAAAACAACTGTGAAAAATAACAGCATACTAGCTCAACACGCTATCCCTTTAAACTTTTATGAAATCTGAAAATATTAAGAACCACTCTGAATCCATTGTCCAGAACCCTAGCTCCACCGACCTATAGAGCAAGCTACAGGACTTGACAGCCCTCAATTTTATGAGCATTGACCAATTGGGTCACTGGCAAAAATTTGTCCCACCGATCTGCGAGTCCCACTGTATAGTACATTTGGAACCTAGTCCTTGAAAGATATTAGACTCCCCATGGGTACACTCCAGGACTGTGTCTAAATCAAGGATCAAAAAATCTGTCCAAGGTTAGTTAACACAGGGGTCGAGCGGGTGTCATATTAATAAGTGCTTAGGGTGACTAAACCACCTGGTAATCAACAGTGAACTGATATTATCAAATGCCACCGACATTGGATTGTCCCCGTTGGTCAGTGCCTTAAGTGGTGCGTCTATAGGTGTTTAGGAACCGCTGTCAGGGTTTTGGTAAAGGTTATAGGTATCCCGTTGTGGCCAAAGAAAAAGAAAAAGAAAACTGAAAAATAAACACTCCGGGAACTCAGTCAAAATCTGCAGACCGTGCCGGGGTCTGTTTCTCTCGCGGTGTGCCGGCCTTGGAGCCTCCTCCTTTGCTACTTCTCATCCTCTTGTGTGTTCCTCGGTCTGGCGCGAAGTGAGCTGATCTAGCGGGGCTGTCCTCCCCTGGCCTGACCAGAAATTCTGAGTACCAATCAGGAACCTCAACAGATCCGAGGTCCAAGGCATCGCAGAACTCCGCGAGATCTGCGGGAGTGCGGAGGTAGTGCTGGTGGCCATTTTGTGTGACCATCAATGCGAACGGGAACCGCCAGGAATATTTCAGGTCCTTCTCTTTAAGTTTCTCCAGGAGGGGGCGCAGGGCTCTGCGATTTCTCAGTGTACTCTGGGAAAGGTCTTGAAATAACATGACTGTCTCTCCATTAAAAATTATCCGTTCGTTCCTTCTTGCTTGTCTCATTATATCCTCCTTGACATTAAAGTCCCGGAGACAGCATATTATGTCCCTTGGGGGGGCCGAATCAGGGCCTCTAGGTCTAAGTGCTCTGTGAGCCCTTACAAAGTGTATCTCCGTGTCTTCCTGTCTCTCCAAAAGGCTGTTGAAAACCCTCTGCAAAGCCGGAGTGATCTGGTCTGACTCCACCGATTCGGTCCACCCTAATATTATTCCTGCGCCCCCTGTTGTCCAGGTCTTCTAGGTGTCTATTTATCTCAATAAAGTGCATAGAGTGGGTCCCCACTTCTCTCTCCAGCCATTTGATGGCTTTATCTCTCTGTTTTCCCACCGCCTCTGTGGCTGCCAGCTTTTCAGTAAGGACCAGAATGTTAGATTTTAAGTCAGTAATAGCAGCTGAAAAGGTCGACTTTATATCCGCTGCAAACCCCATCATATCAGCATATGTCAGTGGGTGGTCGGCATGTGAGGTACCCCTACCTGAGTCCTCTGGAGCCGACTGTGAGTCCTCACTGTAATCCTCCTCGTGGCGGCTCGGCGCCATTTTGGCTTCTTGTCCGGAGCGGGCCGCTGACCTTGGCTTGAACAGCTCCGAGATGTTTCTGGCCGATGAAGACGCCAGACCCCTTCTAGAGCGAGAGCGCGGAGTGTTGAAGGCTCTTTTACCCGGCATTTAGTGCTGGTCGGGTGGTTCAAAAGCTATGGGATCTCGTGTCGTAGCCGGAGCGCCGCTAGTGTGCTGCCATCCTCGTTGCGCGCCAAGCCACGCCCCCGGGTACTAATGTTTTTAGGTAAAGTTGATCCAGAGTGAATCTGATTGCCTCTCGGGGGATCAGGAAGGAATTTTTTCCCCCGCTATAGCAAATTGGATCATGCTTTGCTGGGATTTTTTTTTTGCCTTCCTCTGGATCAACTGTGGGTGAAGGATTGTATATGGGATTGTATGGTTATATATAATTTTTCTGCTTTATTTTATTTATTTTTTGGTTGAACTATATGGACGCGTGTCTTTTTTCAACCTGACTAACTATATAACTATGGTGAGGTCAGCAGCTGCACCTACATGTGGACACTGAGCTCAGAAATGCCCCCGATTCAAGAACACTAATAGCACCATCTGGTTGAGCCCACATTAGGTTCTCCCTTCTCTGCGGTCAGGGCTGACTCTGTTTGTCTCATAGACTTCTGCATTGCAGTGTCAGCCTCCATGACTTGCTATATAGTCTTCTGGACCTCACAGAAAGATTGTTGAATGGTGGCCTAAGTCTGGGCTAGTTGCATTAGGGCCTGAGTTATGGTATCCACTGAAACTGAGGCTTTAGCTTCAGAGTCTCCTTCATCATCAGATGCCATCTGAGCAAGGTAAGTAATAGCCCTCAGCTTGTTCCCTTTAGGCGTTTTGGGTTTTAGCCTCAATCAGAGCTTCCTCCTACTAAACAGTTTTTAACAGTTTGGTGTGCGTTGATGGGTCATTTAGGTCTCTAACCTGAAGCTTTGGCACCATGAGGTTGAGAGGCTGAGCACATTTCTGCCCTAGTTTCCAAAGAGCTTTACTTATGTCCACTGCTTTCATGCTTCCTTTCACTATCACATGGTGAAGGATCTTGTCCAGCCTCCTAACATAGTCAGAAAGCATTTCCCTCTCTGGTTGGTCAGTGTGCTTCTGCTTCTAAACATTTGTAAACAGTGCACCTGGATTGTCCTGTTTCAAGTTCCAAACAATGTCTGAAGCCAGGGTTTGTAAGCTCTCCACCACCATCTGTCTATTCACAGTATTAGCTACCTCCTACTCCTCTACCACCTGGATGGTCTGATCAATCCAGGTATTGAAGTCATCCTTTTTAGAGGGGGTGGGGGTCTTACCAGAAAATAATATCATTTTCTTATAGTTATGACTGGTAGTAAAGTTCCTTAGTAGAGTCTATATAAGCTTTCCGAGTTCAGTCAAATTGGTGACCTGCAGCAGCTGAAGATGGATCTGTATTAGATGAGGCCCTCCCTGAACTTTCTGTGTTTGGCTCTGGTCGACCCTACCATATAAACTGTGCTGCAGGGCAGAAATACTTTTCTTGCAGTGAGGAGGGAACCCTTTTCCTCTATTCAGTTAGAACATAGGTGTGAGTTGCACTAGTCTGCCCTTCGGGTCTAGGATACGCACCCATTGGTCTGGGAAACATCTACTCGACCAGTCCCTCAGTCTAATTTCCACTTGGAATGTTCAAGACCACAGAAAAGTTTGGGCATCCATTCTCTTCCCAACACCATTCAATGACAACAGTAGGTTCCATCCTCTAATGTGTGACTCACAAGATTGCTGAACAGAGGTATCCTGGACTAGCCACCATATGTAGCGCTACCCCAGCAGGAGCCCCTATTGTATTTGGGTCCTCTATTGAACACTAGGCTCTAAACTACCAAAATACCTTGGCCAGGGAGTCTCCCAGCTGTCTCACAAGAAAAATATGCACACATTGTTATAAAATAAATGTGTAGGTTGTATTGATATCAATAATGTGTACAGTAGCAATTCAACCATTGATAAGAGTTAATAATAAACAATATGTTTCAGCACAGGAACAATGCAATACAGTATAATATCCCTTTATGGCATAACCATACAATCCCACGTGACTGAAAATAGAAAAATAGCCCCAGACTGGGAGATACTCCCCAAGTGAGATGAAGAGGAATAACAAGAAGCTAAGGCTGACTCACTTGTAGGCCATCAGTCAGATGGATCTATGTTTAGGAAGTTTGTCAAATCATCTACGCACAAACAAACTGTCAGGTTGGTTCTTCTGCCGGTTTAGTTGAGGCCCTTAAGTTGCCACAAAGTGAAAGGTGCCTTTAAGATGTGAAGAAACAGGATAATACCCTTTTTGGCGGCAAAGTGATTTACAGAGTCCTGCTTAACCACTTGCCGACCACCCCATATTCGTTTTTCTGCTACAGGGTGGTCATGCTGCATGGGATCACATGCAGTGTGTAGCAGTATCAATTTTGGCCCAAATTTATGAACAAAAATTACTTATTTGCAAAATTTTATAATAGAAGCTAAAAAAAGTTTTTTTTCCAAAATATTTGCTATTTTTTTTACTTATATCGCAAAAAATAAAAAAAACCCAGTGGTGATTAAATGCCACCAAAAGAAAGCTCTATTTGCGTGAAAAAATGCTAAAAATGTTGTTTGGGTACAGTGTTGAATGACTGAGTAATTGTCATTCAAAGTGTGAGAGCACTGAAAGCTGAAAATTGGTCTGAGCAGGAAAGGGGTAAAAGTGCCCTGTATTGAAGTGGTTAAAGGAAACCCTATGACAGAATTAAGAAAAAAATGGTGTGGGGTCCCCCACAAAATCCACACCAGGCTCTTCGGGGCTGGTATAGAAGTAGAACTCCAAATCAATTTTTTTTAAAAGGGCGTGGGGTCCCCCCTAGAGTCCATACTAGGCCCTTTGGGTCTGGTATACATTTTAAGGGGAACTCTATGGCAAAATTAAAAAAATAAATGATGTGGGGTCCCCCCACAATCCATACCAGACCCTTATTCAAGCATACAGCCTGACAGGCCAGGAAAGGGGGGGACAAGTGAGCGCCCTCCCCTAACCATACCAGGTCACTTGCCCTCAACATGGGGAGGGTGTTTTGGGGTGCCCCCCAAAGCACCTTGTCCCCATTTTGATGGGGGCAAGGGTCTCTTCCTCACAACCCTGGGCGGTGGTTGTCAGGGTCTGAGAGAGGGGGGCTTATCAGAATCTAAAGATCCCATCCTCTCTATGTGAATGGGTAACGGGTACATCATACCCCTACCCATTCACCGAAAAAGTGTCAAAAAGTAACAACCACAAGAAACATTTTTTGACAAATCCTTTATTAAAAAAATCCTCAATGTTATCCATCGTCAATCACACCGCATGCAAAAATAGGAAAAAAATCCCTGCTGTCATTTCTTGGGAGGCCTCCGGCCGTCTGCCTCCTCTCTGCTTTGACAGCTCTTATATAGGCTCTTCTGATGTAATGCGAAGAAGGGGGCGGTGCCACTGGGTGACATAACTGGGTGGCCCCACACCATGCCTATATTAGAGCTATCAAAGCAGAGAGGAGGCAGATGGCTAGAGGCCTCCCAAGAGATGACAGTTTTTTGTTTTTTTTTCTATTTTTGCGGGTGGCATGATTAACCATGGATTACATTGAGGGACACTAATTTTTTTATTTTTTAATAAAGGAATGGTCAAAAACTGTTTCCTGTGGTTATTATTTTTTGACACTTTTTTGGTGGTGAATGGGTAGGTGTACGATGTACCCGATACCCATTCACATGGGGGGGCCGGGATATAGGGACCCCTAGTTAAAGGGGGCTTCCAGATTCTGATAAGCCCCCCTCCCACAAACCCTGACAACCACAGCCCAGGGTTGTCAGAAAGAGGCCCTTGCCCCCATTAAGATAGGAACAAGGTGCTTTGGGGTGGGGGACACAGAGACCCCTGCCCCAAAGCACTCATCCCCCCATGTTGAGAGCATGCGGCCTGGTATGGTTCAGGAGGGGGGCGCTCGTCCCCCCCTTTTTCCTGGCCTGCCAGGCTGCATGCACAGATAAGGGTCTGGTATGAGTTTTGGAGGGCCCTATGCCATTTTCAAAAAACATTTTGGTGTGGGGTTCCCCTTAAAATCGGGTCTGGTATGGATTGGGAGGACTCCATGCCATTTTTTGATGTTTTTTAAATCTGTATTGCCAGAAGCCGTCAATACATTACAGCAGCAGGCAAGTTTAAATTACTTTTTTCCCTTTAGAAATGTCATTATTGCTGCAGCAGGTTCTATATATGGTACAGATGCACCACTTTACAGGCAGAATAAGGGGACCCTACGACATGATATTTAACCACTTCCTGACCGCCTGACGCCTTTTTTTCAGCAGTGTGGCTCTATTCCGCAAATCGCCATGAATAGGCGGCGATTCGCGGACGCGCAGCTAGGGGGCGAGAGCATTCCGCAAATGTGCCCACTGCTCGGGCAGACCCGATGTCCGCCGGCGAGCCGCGATGAGCTGTCAGAGTGAAAGAACGGGGAACCGCTGATGTAAACACTGTGGTTCCCTGCTCTGTCAGTGGTGACATAAGAGATCTACTGATCCCTGTCACTGGGATCAGTTAGATCTCTTATGCCCAAGGTAGCCCAACCCCCTCACAGTTAGAACATGCCTGGGCAACACAGTTAACCCCTTCCTTGCCAATGACATTTACACAGTAATCAGTGCATTTTTATAGCACTGATCGCTGTGTAAATGCCAATGGTCCCAAAAAAGTGTCAAAATGGTCCGACATGTCCGCCACAATATCGCAGTACCAATAAAAATCGCAGATCACCGCCATTACTAGTAAAAAATAAAAAATATATAAACCCCAGAAATTAATTCTCATCTTCCGTAAACATGGCAACTTTTGCGCAAACCAATCAATAAACGCCGATTGTGATTTTTGTTTACCAAAAATATGAGGAAGAATATAAATCGGCCAAAACCGATGAATAAATCTTTTTTTTATATATTTTTTTTATTTGTACTTTAACAAAAAGTAATAAATATTGTTTTTTTTTTTTTTTTGCAAAATTGTCGCTCTTTCAGAAATGATGCAGAGATGATCAAATACCACCAAAAGAAAGCTCTATTTGTGGGAAAAAAAGAACGCAAATTTTGTTTGGGTACAACGTCGCACGACCGCGCAATTGTCAGTTAAAGTGATGCAGTGCCAAATCGCAAAAATTGCTCTGGTCCTACAGTGGGAAATCCTTCCAGGGGTGAAGTGGTTAAAGGAATATTTCATTTTTATTGTTTCACTTTAAGCATCATTAAAATCACTGCTCCTTTAAAGACCATTTTTTGCACTGATACATGTCCCCTAGGGCAGTAGCCAAGTCCCCTAACACTTTGTATGGCAATGACTTGCATAGGAATTAGGACTTTTGATTTTTCATGTTCGTGGCCCATAGACTTTAATAGAGTTTGTATGTTTGCTAGAACTTTTTCCCTGTTCAAGATGTTCTGGTGCAAGCTAAACCAGGGGTGTTTGGCTCATCCCTATGTGAATATAGTGATAGTGCAGCATCAGTGCAGTGCTGTATACCCTCCTTCTTTTTGGTTGCTGCGTGTTATTCATTTATTTTTTGTCCGGTGCCTGCCTCCTTTTTTGAAATTGTGAGCTGCAGTTTTTCTGAAGGAGGTGCTGTTTTTCCCCCTTTTTTTATTTTCTTTTATAGTTTTGACATTTCTGTCAGCTGCAGTCCTCTAAGTTAAAGTGCACCATACAACACTTTCCATTGATTAAAGTGCATCCAATTACACATTTCTCCTCTTCTATTACATTTTGGTAATAAGCCCTCCCATCATGTCTGGGAGGCCAACAAGGAGAGGCAGACGTTCCCATGCCACTTTGAGGGGGCCAGCAATGTCTGTGTCCTCAGGCAAAGGTGGACGTGGTCTGTCCTTAGGCAGGGCAGGACAATTTTCTCTGTTTAGTGATGTTGTCCATGCTATCCACCCACAGCATGCAGAGAAGTTGGAGGACTGGCTTACTAAACTATCCTCATCCTGCATCACCCAAGCAGAGACTAGTGCACAGTCCACAGCAGCTGCCAGAGCAGCTAATTCTGCCTCCTTGTCCACAGCTACTCCTGCCATAGCCCCAGCATCATGTATGGAGGAGTCAGCTGGGTTATTTGAACACAGCATCAGCCACTTACACCTTGACAATGCACAGGCATTACTTGATTCTGATGTTGGTTCGGTGGTTGAGGAAGGTAGGAACATGATCCTACAGAGAGGGGAGAACACTGATAAACAACAAATTGGCATTCATGTTCCCCCAGCCACAGCGTATTGCCAAGTTGATTCCATTGATGATGAAAATGGAGGGGATGATGATGATGCAATCACTGATGTAACTTGGGTGCTAGATAAAGCAGAGGAGGAAAGTGAGGATGAAGCACAACCCCAACAAGCCAGGATGTCCTCCAGAGGCAGCCATCATGGAAGAGCAAAATGCAGCCACCCTATTCCATCAGGTTGTGAAGCTGTTATCTCCCTGCCAACTTCCCACAGCTCAGCTGTCTGGGCCTTTTTTAGCACATGCACAACTGATTGCACCTTTGCCTCAAGCACATCAAGCGTGGCAAAAACACAAGCCGTTTTGGTATCACATGCTTGATAAGGAATTTAACCTCCCACCACTCAGCCCCTTGGCAAGAGCACCTGAAAGCCACACAAAAGTGGCACAATTGTTCTCCTCCTCACCCCTCACCTTTCAGGTCTACCCTCGCTATATTTCATGACTAGTGTTGAGTGAACAGGGACTGTAAAGTTCGGGTCCGTACCGAACTTTGGGGTGTCCGGGACCCAGACCCAAACCCGGACTTTTCAAAAAAAGTCTGGGTTCCGGTCCGGGGTTTTGGTAATTTTACTAAAAGTTCTGAAAATTGCTGTAAAAAAGTCCAGGAAAGTCCTAGAGGTCTGCAAAAGGAAGGAAAATGGGGGTAAGGGTGTGACAAGTGCCCTACAAAGAAATGGGGACAGGAAAATAACTAAAAGCATTTTTAAAAAAATAATTTAATAAAAAAAATAAAAAATGGAGGTGGATGTGGACCATCTTCAAACTGTGTCTGAAAAGTACTAATTAACGGTAGAAGCCATATCACTGTTCTAAAATCATCTTCAAACTGTGTCAAAAAAGTATAAATAAGCCGGGAGAACCCATATCACTGTTCTGCAAACATCTGGAAACTGTGTGTAACACTTTAAAACCAGGAGAAACCATACTACTGTTCTGCAAACATCTGGAAAGTGTGTGTAACACTTTAACTAAAACCGGGACAAACTGTTCTGCAAACATCTGGAAACTGTGTGTAACACTTTAACCAAAACCGGGACAAACGGAACTACTGTTCTGCAAACATCTGGAAACTGTGTGTGACACTTTAACTAAAACCGGGCGAACCCATATCACTGTTCTGCAAACATCTGGAAACTGTGTGTAACACTTTAACCATCTGGAAACTGTGTGTAACACTTTAACTAAAACCGGGACAAACTGAACTACTGTTCTGCAAACATCTGGAAACTGAGTGTAACACTTTAACTAAAACCGGGACAAACTGTTCTGCAAACATCTGGAAACTGTGTGTAACACTTAAACTAAAACCGGGACAAACTGAACTACTGTTCTGCAAACATCTGGAAACTGTGTAACACTTTAACTAAAACCGGGACAAACTGAACTACTGTTCTGCAAACATCTGGAAACTGTGTGTAACACTTTAACTAAAACCGGGACAAACTGAACTACTGTTCTGCAAACATCTGGAAACTGTGTGTAACACTTTAACTAAAAGTCTACAAACGTCTTGTCATCAAGTCAAACAGGGCCAAAATC
>BLSH010097616.1:58835-72102 GCA_018402905.1 Glandirana rugosa | reverse complement strand
GAACTGCTGGTTCCTACACATATCGTGCAGGAACCGAAAGTCACCACTATAGACTTACCACGGACGTCGACGTCCGTGGTAAGTCTATAGCAAAAAAAGTCGGCCGCTAAGACTTCTCCTATTTTCACCAGAATCGCCGCCTAAGCGTCGTTCTAGTGAAAATAGTCGCCGCCCTCTCCACGGGGGGGAGGGCGGCGAAAGGCCAGTAGAGGCCGTCGCCGCCTCTACTAGGCTAGGAGAGGGGGGTCACAGGCACCCGAGGTATCATGCCGTCCCACCTTTACTACAGTCTTCACTGTAGGTGGGTTGCCAGAATTTCCCTGGCAAAAAAAAAAAGAAGACAGTAAAAAAAGTTTAAAAAAAAAAAAAAAAACGTAAAATTACATTTATACTCCAGACTCCTGAAAAAATTAAAATGCAAAAAAAAAAAAAAAAATTTGAAAAAAATGACAGAAGAAAAAAAAAAACGGTCCCTTTAAGACCGTTGGGTGGATGTCACTTCTGACATCATTTCCACCCTGCCGTACTATGGAGCCCACGGACACTGGGGGGAGAGGATCGGATCATCTCCGCCGCTGCCGGAGATGACCGGAAAGCGGCGGGAGGGGGGGCACCTCTCCCGCCGCTGATAAAAGTGATCTTGCTGCGAATCCGCCGCTAAGACCACTTTTATCCTCTTCAGAATCGCCGGCTGAAAAAAACGATATCTGAATGGTGCCTGCAGCTGCAGGCACCATTCAGATATCACCACTGAAAGCCAAGGACGTGCTATACACATCCTTGGTCGTCAAGTGGTTAAACAGGCACCCAGGGTTGCAATATCTTCTGAGGCAGTCCAGAAGAGTCTGTTGCCATTTCAGGCGGTCATACAAAGCCAGTGTGCGATTCAGCAGGAATTCCACCTGCCCGTAAACCGCCTGATTTGTGACATGCCCACCAGGTGGAACTCAATTTTATCAATGCTGCACAGCCTGCTAGACATGTGCAATTTGTATCAGTCTGAATACAAATTAGGACACATTTTTGGTTATTTAGAGATTCGGATGTATCCAAATCTCTCAATGAAATATGAATGAATAGTTAGGAATGTTGTTGAAATGCTTTAAAATTTGCTCCCTGCATGTGGGGCCTCTGTATGTGACCAGGCTGTGTAAAAGTCTTACACGTGGTATCACCATACTCAGGAGGAGTAGCAGAAAGTATTTTGGGGTGAAATTTTTGCTATGTACATGCTATGTGTTAGAAATGTCTTATAAACTATCAACTTTGTGTAAAATAATGCATTTTCATTTTCTTTCCACATTTTTCAAAACCTTGTAGAAAAAATTACATGTTCAAGACTCATTATGCCTCATAGAATATACGTTGGGGTGTTTACTTTTCAAAATGGGGTCATTTTGTTGGCTTTTCCATTGTCTTGGTGCTATTGGGCCTTCAAATGTGTAATATACCCATTATTATATCTATCAAGAAATTAGATGTGTAATTTATGTTCCTAGAACACCTGACAGTGCTCCCTACATGTTGGGTCTCTCTATGTGGCCAGGTTGTGAATATGTTTTACACATGTGGTGTCAGGAGGAGTAGCAGAATGTATTTTGGGGTGTAGTTGCAAGTATGCATATGCCATGCCACGTGAGAGAAATAACCTGTTAATATGACATTTTTTGTAAAAAAATAAATCTTAATTTTACAAAGAATTGTGGGAAAAAATTACAACTTCAAAAACTCACAGAGGAACTGCCGCTCAAGAGACTCAAGAGAAAATGTGACCTGAAATAGCCACAGTGATAAGCCTCCATCCCTGGCTATGAAGCATATAGACAAAAGAGAAAGAGTGGGACTTTAACCACTTCAGCCCCGGAAGGATTTACCCCCTTCCTGACCAGAGCACTTTTTGCGACTCCGCACTGCGTCGCTTTAACTGACAATTGCGCGGTCAAGCTACGTTCTCATTATGCCTCATAGAATATACGTTGGGGTGTTTACTTTTCAAAATTGGGTCATTTTGTTGGCTTTTCCATTGTCTTGGTGCTAAATGGCCTTCAAATGTGTAATATACCCATTATTATATCTATCAAGAAATTAGATGTGTAATTTATGTTCCTAGAACACCTCATAGTGCTCCCTACATGTTGGGTCTCTCTATGTGGCCAGGTTGTGAATACGTCTTACACATGTGGTGTCAGGAGGAGTAGCAGAATGTATTTTGGGGTGTAGTTGCAAGTATGCATATGCCATGTGAGAGAAATAACCTGTTAATATGACATTTTTTGTAAAAAAATAAATCTTAATTTTACAAAGAATTGCGGGAAAAAATTACAACTTCAAAAACTCACAGAGGAACTGCCGCTCAAGAGACTCAAGAGAAAATGTGACCTGGAATAGCCACAGTGATAAGCCTCCATCCCTGGCTATGAAGCATATAGACAAAAGAGAAAGAGTGGGACTTTAACCACTTCAGCCCCAGAAGGATTTACCCCCTTCCTGACCAGAGCACTTTTTGCGACTCCGCACTGCGTCGCTTTAACTGACAATTGCGCGGTCAAGCTACGTTGTACCCAGGTGAAATTGACGTCCTTTTTTTTCTCACAAATAGAGTATTCATTTGGTGGTATTTGATCACCTCTGCGGTTTTTATTTTTTGCGTTATAAACAAAAAAAGAGTGACAATTTTGAAAAAAGAACAATTTTTTTTTTTTACTTTTTGCTATAATACAAATCAAAAAAAAAAAAAAATATTCATCAGTTTAGGCCGATATATATTCTTCTACATATTTTTGGTAAAAAAAAATTCAATCGGTGTATATTGATTGGTTTGCGCAAATGACGGATCAGTAGATCTGTCATGTCCCCGTCACAGAATGTTTACATTGGCGGTTCCCCATTCTGCCTCTCTATCAGGCAATCACGAGTCACTGGCGGACATTGAGTCCGCCCAACCCATGGGCATGCTGCTGTGAATGCACGCGGGAAGCGTGGAAAGGTGCAGGTGTCCATGGACGTCTCCCGGGAAATTTAGGTCCATGCTGTAGCCATCTTTTGGCTATAGCCTGGATCTGTAGTGGTTAAATGAGGCCAATTACTGCAAAAATAGGTGTATGGAGAATATATATAATGATAACATCTTTACTGTATCAAATGCAGTTCCATGGTTTAGAAATGCATAATACATTTTCAAAACATAAACACAACCATATACAATAGGCTGACATAATGATAAACGTATACCATGGACATATGTATTATATACAATGATGATGCATAGTTAAACACATACAGTATCTCACAAAAATGAGTACACCCCTCACATTTTTGTAAATATTTTTTATTTTATCTTTTTGACAGGCTGACCCACCACCCCTTCAACCTCTGCAGCAATGCTGGCAGCACTCATGCATCTATTTCCCAAAGATTACCTCTGGAAATTACGCTGACCATGAGTGGAACCTGTCCTGTTAAACCACTGTGTGGTCTTGGCCACCGTGCTGTTGCCCAATTTTAAGGTCTTGGCAATCTTCTTATAGCCTAGGCCACCTTGATGTAGAGAAACAATTCTTTTTTCAGATCCTCAGAGAGTTCTTTGCCATGAGGTGCCATGTTGAACTTCCAGTGATCAGTATGAGAGAGTGAGAGCGATAACATCAAATTTAACACACCTGCTCCGCATTCACACCTGAGACCTTGTAACACTAACGAGTCACATGACACCGGGGAGGGAAAATGGCTAATTGGGCCCAATTTGGACATTTTCACTTAGGGGTGTACTCACTTTTGTTTCCAGTGGTTTGGACATTAATGGCTGTGTGTTGAGTTATTTTGAGGGGACAGCAAATTTACACTGTTATACAAGCTGTACACTCACTACTTTACATTGTAGTAAAGTGTCATCTTTTTAGTGTTGTCACATGAAAAGATATAATAAAATATTTACAAAAAATTGAGGTGTGTACTCACTATTGGGAAATACTGTACATTCAACTGAATAAATGCTGGATAAAAAGCCAAACTGTATTGGTATCACAGGAATAGGAAAACTGTATGCGCGTTTCATGAATCACGTTCACTCATCAGGAGTATAGAGTATGGATGCAAAAATTCACTGTAAGTA
Organism: Glandirana rugosa; assembly: GCA_018402905.1. NCBI lineage: Eukaryota > Metazoa > Chordata > Amphibia > Anura > Ranidae > Glandirana > Glandirana rugosa. The sequence continues at coordinate 67,991 of BLSH010097616.1, read as the reverse complement.
CAGAAAAAATCAGATATATAAATATAATAAACCCCTCATAAATCTTGGTGGAGGGGGTTCCTGAATGTACCAAAAGAAATGGTTAAACCGATACTTACAGATCAGCCTGAGAACAAAACCAGCTCCACAATCATACAATATTTTATTTTTTTACATATTACTTTTTCTTCAATATTTTACCACATTTTTTCAACTTTTTTCCATTCTTTTCACATTTCATTCGTTTCATACACCCTTCACCATACAATCATTATCTTAGAGGTTGATGCGGTTTGTTAACCACTTCAGCCCCGGAAGGATTTGCCCCCTTCCTGACCAGAGCCCTTTTTGCGATTCGGCACTGCGTCGCTTTAACTGAAAATTGCGCGGTCGCACGGCGTTTTACCCAAACAAAATTTGCATCCTTTTTTTCCCACAAATAGAGCTTTCTGTTGGTGGTATTTCTGATCGCCGCTATAAACAAAAGAAGAGAGACAATTTTGCAAAAAAACCCACATTTTTTACTAAAATACAAATAAAAAAAAATATTAAAAAAACATTTTTTTTCACCGGTTTTGGCCGATTTATATTCTTCTTCATATTTGTGATAAAAAAAATTGCAATTGGCGTTTATTGATTGGTTTGCGCAAAAGTGGCCGCATTTACGGATGATGAGAATTCATTTCTGGGGTTTTTATTTTTTTTTTAATTTTTTACTAGTAATGGCGGCGATCTGCGATTTTTAGCGGTACTGCGATATTTCAGCGGACATGTCAGAACATTTTGACACTTTTTTGGGACCATTGGCATTTATACAGCGATCAGTGCTATAAAAATGCACTGATTACTGTGTAAATGCCATTGGCAGTGAAGGGGTTAACCTGCAGGGGGCGCTCTAAGGGTTTACTATGTTCCCTGGGCGTGTTCTTACTGTGGGGGGACTGCCCTAGCAGGGGAAGGGAAGTGATCACAGCCCTTCCCCCCTCACAGAACGGAGGTCCGTGTTTACTTACACGGACCTCCGTTCTTTCACTCCGGGGGGGCATCGCGGGTAGCCGGCGGAGATCGAATCCGCCGCACCCGCTCCCTGGCCCTCCCCGGACACAGTGAGCATGCGGGCGTGCCTCCGGCGGCGCGCGCGCTCACAGTGCGCGATCTGGCAGCCGCCGTCAGATGACGGCGTTTTGCCTACAAGAGCCACTTTGTCACCGTCAGATGCCGATCGGCGGTCGGCAAGTGGTTAAAGACCATCCACTCTCTCAGGGATTGCTTTGTGATGACCTGACCTGCCCAGTTGACTGACCCCTTAATCTGGTTTGGGTTTCCCTGCCTCAACTCCGGGGCCTGGCTCCCTCTTCCAATCCCTTTATCCACTTGTAAGCCGGTTTTGTTCTCAGGCTGATATCAGTTTAACCAATTTTTTTTTTAGACAATTAAGGACCCCCCAAGATTTATGAGTGGTTTATTATATTTATATATCTGATTTTATCTGTACTTTCAGTGAATTTTTGCATCCATACTTATGATGAGTGCGCGTGATACACAAAACACGCGTAGAGTTTTTCTATTCTTGTGATGCCAACACAGTTCGGCTTTTTATCCAGCATTTATTCAGTTGTATGTATATGTATAACTATGCATCATCATCGCATATAATACATATGTCCATAGTATGCGTTTATCATTATGTCAGCCTATTGGATATGGTTGTGTTTGTTTTGAAAACTTATTATGCATGACCATGGAACTGCATTTGATACAATAAAGATTTTAGCATTATATACTGTATATTCTCCATACACCTATTTTTACAGTAATTAGCCTCATTTAAAGTTCCACTCTTTCATCTATATGCTTCAAAAAACTCACCATGCCTCTTACTAAATACCTTGGACTGTCTACTTTCCAAAATGACTTGATAAGGGTTATCCAGAAACACTGATAGATGAGGCATATACCACTTTCCTTTCAGCTAAACCACCCAAGTGCATGAAACCGATTGATAGTTAACCATATTTATTAAAAACTATAATAGTCAACATTGGAGAAAGGAGCAAATTCTGAACAAACATTGGAATATTTTACTTCAAGATTTTTACCAAAAACCCATCATTCTAGACAAACCAAAAATTGCCTACAGAAAAGCCCCCCACACTCAAAAATAAAGTAGCAACCAGCAAACTAAAAATGTCTAAAACTAATTATATTAACCACTCCAGCCCCGGAAGGATTTTCCACTGTTGGACCAGAGCACTTTTTGCAATTCGGCACTGCATCGCTTTAACGGACAATTGCGCGGTCGTGCGACGTTGTACCCAAACAAAATTTGTGTCCTTTTTCCCCACAAATAGAGTTTTCTTTTGGTGGTATTTGGTCACCTCTGCGTCATTTCTGATCACCGCTATAAACAAAGAAAGAGTGACAAATTTGCAAAAAAAACAATATTTCTTACTTTTTGCTAAAATACAAAGCCAAAAAAAAAAATAAAGAAACAAATTTATTCATCGGTTTTGGCCAATTTATATTCTTCCTCATATTTTTGGTAAAAAAAAAATTGCAATCGGCGCTTATTGATTAGTTTGCGCAAAAGTTGCCACATTTACAAACCATGAGAAATAATTTCTGACTTTTTTACATTTCTTTTTTTTTTACTAGTAATGGCGGCGATCTGCGATTGTTATCGGAACTGCGATATTGCAACGGACATGTTGGACATTTTTGACACTTTTTTGGGACCAATGATATTTATACAGCGATCAGAAATTTAAATATCCACTGATTACTGTGTAAATGTAATTGGCAGTGAAGGGGTTAACCTGCAGGGGGCAGTGAAGGGGTTAACTGTGTTCCCTAGGTGTGTTCTAACTGGGAGGGAGCTGGGCTACCTTGGGCATAAGAGATCTAACTGTACAGGGATCAGTGGATCTCTTATGTCCCCACTGACAGAGCGGGGAACTGCCATGTTTACATCGGCAGTTCCCTGTTCTTTCACTCTGGCAGGTCATCGCGGCTCGCCGGCGGACATCAGTTCTGCCCGAGCCACGGGCACATTCCTGCAGATTGCGGCGGGCAGGAGAAGCGCACTCTCGCCCCCTAGCTGCGCATCTGCGAATTGTTGTTTGTTTACGGTGATTCACAGAATAGAGCCACACTGTCACCGTAAAAAGGCAATGCATGGTCGGGAAGTGGTTAAATATCCCATTAAAGGGAATGTATCTCTATTGTAAAGCATTATGCAAAACATGTGAAAGCATGGAAAAAACATTTTACAAATAAAGATAAAACCTACCACATAGAAAAATTTTAGAACTGTTCCTGTCAGGGCTGGGCTTCTGCTATTTCTAGCAGCTCTCTTCTCTCAAGGCTGCTCAGCTGTCAGTTAATTACCAGCCACTCATTGTTTCCACAGTGACTCACCTGGTTACCATTACCTGCCTCATTAGCCCAGCCTATAGCCAGCCGCTTTTTGCTATTTAAACTGCTTTGCTCAATTATTTTTTAACCAGTTCCATACAGGCCATAAACAAATGACACCGGCTGGAACACTCTCCTCCTCTGGGCGGGCATCATATGATGTCCTCCGCTTCTCGCTGTTACTGTGGGCCCCCAGGGGCCCACAGTGTGGCTATCGGGAATGAACTCAAACTATGCCTGCCCTTTCGAATAGAGAACCCTAACAGTGGAGGAGCTTAGATTGTTTTTAGGCCTTACGTTCAACATGGGGATTACAAAAAAAGCAAAGTGCATGCATATTGGTCTACCAACCCCATCCCCCACATTCCAATTTTCCATGTCCATGTCCCACTATGACATGATAATGCACTACTTGCAGTGAACTTGCAGTGCCCCCCCCCCGAAATCATCCCGACTTTGATAAATTGTATTAAATTTGCCCCCAATTGATTTTTTTCTAAGAGGTTTGCCACACTTTATATCCCTGACCAGAACAGAACACGGAGGAGTTAAGAAAGACACCAGTTTCCATTGTTCCCAATGTCCCTCCCTACCTGGCCTTTGCATTCGAGAATGCTTCTGATGCTATCACACTCTCATAAACTATTAGCCCATATTTTTTAATAGAATGCCATTTCCCCATTTTCAATTTCTGTGCTGATTATTTCCCTAGTATCTTAACCAACAACATCACTGCCTTCCATGTGAACTGACCCTGCCATCTGCATTGTTTATCCACCATGTTTCTACCTTTCACATGAACTGACCCTGGACTGTAACAACTATGCCTCTACCTACCGTCTATTTCTGCCTTTTACCTGCACTGACCTCGGCCTGCTGACCATGTTTTTGCCTGCCACTTGGACTGATCTTTCACCCTGCTACACAGGGGTCTCACATATGTGAGGGACTTCAGAATAGTGTTCTAAGTTGAGAAAAACTGTTTTTGGTTTTCTCTTTGTTTTGTAATTCCCAGAACAGGATCTGATGTCTGGAGGCTTCAAAACGGTTTTAATGGGAGAAGCCTCTACCCCTGTCCCCATTCTTTTCTGACAGAGGCCCTAAGCTTGATGGTCTTGCCTACTGCCTGGACCAATACTTTTGCTGTGCTGACAATATCTTTACCTGCACTGACCCAGGACTTTTTATGGACCATGTGCCTGTTACCTGGACCAATACTTTGGCTGTACTGACCATATCTCTGCCTGCTGCCTGTATTACCTATGGACAGTATTCCTGCCTGCTGCATGTATAATCCATTTGCTGCTGCTGACCACATCCCTGCCTGCTACCTGGACCAATGCTTTGGTTGTGCTGACAATATCTCTACCTGTACTGACTAAGGACAGTATTCCTGCCTGCTGTCTGTTTTACTGTCACTGTCCATGTTCCTGCCTGCTGCCTGGACCCATGCTCTCCTCTGTGGACCACTGCACTACTAAAACCACAGGTCATCTTTTGTTTACCCTTTGCTCAGCAACATGTATTTTGGTTTGTAATTGGTATGTACATTACATGCTATTAGTTAGAAATATGAAGGGCCTTCAACAATGTGATAGGTCGGCAGGAATTTATGTGTGTAATTTATATCCCTGGAACACTCGAAGGTGCTACTTGGATGTTGAGCCTCTCTATGTGGCTAGTATGTGTAAAAGTTTCACACATGTGGTATACATACTCATCAGGAGTAGCAGAATGTATTTTGGGGTGTCATTTTTGCCATGCACACACTATGTGTTAGAAATATCTTATAAAATGATAACATGTTGTCAGCGATGGGTTCAGCCCTCCCTTCTCAGAGCTCTAGTGCTCATCTGTTGATTAATTGCCAGTACTCTTCATTCTACAGTGACTCGCTTGGTCTTTATTTCCTGCTCGTCAGCTAGCCCTGCTGGCTATTTAAACTGCCTGGATCAGATCTCCTGTGCCTTTGCCTGGTCAACATATCTGGATACTCTCTGCTGTGTTTCCTGTTAAAGACTTTTGCCTTGCTGACTTCCCTTCTGGTTACTGATCCTGTTTGCTGCCTCTACTATGCTGATCTCTGGATTCCTGTATAACTGGCTTGTTCTGACTACCCGTTCTGGTTACCGAACCCTGGCTATGTTTTGACCATGTTTATACTGTTTGTACTATTTTACCATTTTATTAAAAAGTGTAATTTTTACTGCACTTCTGTTTCAGTCTGATTCATGGTTCCTGACACATGTTCAAAAACTAATAATGCTTCATAGAATATACTTTGGGGTACTTGCTTTCCAAAATCAAGTCATTTTGTGGGTATCTCCATTGTCCTGGTGCTCCAGGGCCTTCAAAAGAGTAATAGGTGGTTGAGAAATGAGATGTGTAATTTATGCTCCTAGAACGCCTGAAGGTGCTACTTCAATCTTGGGCCTCTGTATGTGGCCAGGCTGTGTAAAAGTGTCACACATGTGATATCGCCATACTCAGGAGACGTAACAGAATGTATTTTGGGGTGTTCTTTTTGCTATGTACATGTTATGTGTAAGAAATATCTTATCTATAAATTGACAACTTTGTGTAAAAAAATACATTTTTACTTTCTTTCCACATTTTCTGAAAACTTGTGGAAAAAAGTGAACCTTTCAAAAGACTCAAACACCTCATAGAATATACATTCGGGTGTTTGCTTTTCAAAATTGAGTCATTTTGTGGGCGTTTCCATTGTCCTGGTGCTCCAGGGCTTTCAAAAAAAGTGATAGGTTGTCAGGAAATTATGTGTAATTTATGCTGCTAGAATGTTTGACGGTGGTACTTGGATGTTGGGCCTCTGTATGTGGCCAGACTGTGTAAACGTCTCACACATGTGTTATCGCCAACTCATGAGTAGTGGAATGTATTTTGGGGTGCAATTGCAAGTATGCATGTGCTGTGTGAGAGAAATAAATTAATATGTCAATTTTGTGTAAAAAAAAAAAATCTTCATTTTCCCAAGAATTGTGGGAAAAAAATTACAACTTCAAAAAACTAACCATACCTCTTACTAAATACATTGGATTGTCTACTTTCCAAAAACGGGGTCATTAGGGGGGTACTTGTACTGTCCTGGCTGGTTAGTATCTCAAGAAATGAAATAGGCCATAAGTACATCAGGTGTGATCAGTTTTCAATGATTGGCACCATAAATTGTAGACTTTAAAATTTCACAGAGACTATATAATATCCACAAATTTGGGTTATTTTTACCAAAGATATATAGCAGTCAGTGGTGGCCCGTGCATTAGGGGTGCACGGGTGCCACCCCCCATCCCTGCCACCGCCCTCCTATCCATACACCCGGCCCATTTCAGGATACTGGACACATGGATTGCTATGGTGGAGGTGGGAGGGGTGTTTTTTTTAAGCACCTGTTAGAGCCCGAGGCTCTAATAGGCTTCAAAAAAGTGTGGGCTCGGGGGGCAGAGAGTGTGCCCCTATCCCACCCAATTGTGTGACCATAGAGAATGAATTTTCACACTGCAGCGCCCCCCCCACCAATCAGGAGGCAGGTGAGATCTGTTTCCCAATTGGCCAAAGCACCAGGTGATCCTATTGGATGCCTAGGCACTTTGGCAAGGAAGGGGAAACATGAGGAGCAGACACCTACATCCGCCCTCTCCACACATCGACGCCGCCGCTGCTATGGAGGAGACAGGAGGACCCTCTCCACTCCAGAATGAGTCCACACACACAGTAAGTGCCGGACCTCTGGGACGGGGGTGCGTGCTGTCAGTGCCACCCATGAGGCCTGCGGTGGGCGTGGGGGTAGTGCAGTATACTCCTGTCAGGTGGCTCTGTATAGCCTAACTGGTGACTTTATACCCTATTTGGTGGCTCTGTATACTCATATCTGGTGGCTCTGTATACTCCTATCTGGTGGCTCTGTATACCCCTATCTGGTGACTGTATACCCTATCTGGTGTCTCTGTATAATCCTATTTGGTGACTCTGTATACTCTTATCTGGTAACTTTGTACACTCCTATCTGGTGACTCTGTAGACTCCTATCCGATGAATCTGTATACCCCTATCTGGTGACTCTGTATACCCCTATCTGATGACTCTGTACACCCCTATCTGGTGGCTCTGTATACCCTATCTGGTGACTGTATACTCTATATGGTGGCTCTGTATACTCCTATCTGGTGGTTCTGTATACTCCTCCCTGGTAGCTCTGTATATTCTTATCTGGTGGCTCTGTAAACCCCTATCTGGTGACTGTATACCCTATCTGGTGGCTCTGTATACCCCTATCTGGTGACTGTATACCCTATCTGGTGTCTCTGCATAATCCTATCTGGTGGCTCTGTATACTCCTATCTGGTGACTCTGTTTACTCTTATCTGGTGGCTCTGTATACTCCTATCTGGTGGCTCTGTATAGGTGGATCTGCATACCCCTATCTGTTGACTCTGTATACTCCTATCTGGTAACTCTGTATACCCCGTCTGGTGACTCTGTATACTCCTATCTGGTGACTCTGTATACTCGTATCTGGTGACTCTGTATACCCTATCTGGTGGATCTGTATACTCCTATCTGGTGGCTCTGTATAGGTGGCTCTGCATACCCCTATCTGTTGACTCTGTATACTCCTATCTGGTGACTGTATAATCCTATCTGGTGGCTCTGTATACCCCTATCTGGTGGCTTTGTATACCCATTTTCTGGTGGCTCTGCATACCCCCATCTAGTGACTCTGTATACTCCTATCTGATGACTGTATACTCCTATCTGGTGACTGTATACTCCTATCGGGGGACTCTTTATACCCCTATCTGGGGCTCTGTATATCCCTATCTGGTGGCTCTGTATACCCCTATCTGTTGACTCTGTATACCCCTTTCTGGTGATGCTGTATATCTTCTCTGTGATGCTGTATACCCTATCTGGTGATGCTGTATACCCTATCTGTGATGCTGTATACCCTATCTGTGATGCTGTATACCCTATCTGGTGATGCTGGGCTGTATACTCCTGACACAATGGGTAGAATCTATAAGGGGTGGGGCTCATGAGAATTGGGAGGGATCAAAAGGAACGGTGGGGTCTTGGGCCCCCATCCTAAATTTCACCAGCCGCCACTGATAACAGTATAAATTTTGGCCTAAATTTATGAAAAAAATTACAAAATTTTACGATAGAAACCAAAAAAGTGTTTTTTTCCCCAAATTTTGCTCTTTTTTCACTTTTATTGCAAAAAATAAAAATGCTTATTTTTAAATACCACCAAAAGAAAGCTATTTTTGTGAAAAAAATTATAAAAATTTTTTTGGGTAGAGTGTAGCATGACTGAGTAATTGTCATTTAAAGTGTGAGAGCGCTGAAAGCTGAAAATTGGTCTGGGCAGGAAGGGTGTATAAGTGCCCTGATCCGAGTGTCGTCTAGAGGACTTGTCCGCTTTACAAGATTGTTTTTGCCGTTTGAGATAACTTCAGATACCTCGGCTTGTCCTTTTTAGTTTTCACGGGTAAAACTTCCGAATATACGTTCATTAACCGGTATTTTCCCCATAGCCCATGTAACATGGAGGATGGGTAAGTTGTTTTTTTACAGTTTTTCATTATTTGTGTTAACTGTCAAAAACTGTTTAGAAAATAATTTGTGAAGTTATGTCCCGTGAATATGTGGGAAGGACGGGTCTGGTTAAAAGTCGAAAGTCGCGAGAGTGTGAAATTTACTGTTAATGAGTCAGTACGATGTGAGATGGGTTTTTTTAAAAAT